>NW_019060377.1:181454-204595 GCF_000696155.1 Zootermopsis nevadensis | reverse complement strand
GTTAATATTCAAACATAAAACTTTTTTGTATTAATGCATTCTGAATCTTTCTTATGTTTACTGTCCCATGACTAGTGTTATGGACATAAAGATTTTCCTTGCGCTGTAGTCATACAATATCAGTTTTCAACACTGATTCTTAGACAGCATCAAATGATAGATGCTGCCTTATTTCAGAAGTTTAGAATGTAAAAAAAAAAATCTTGAAGTTAAGGAAATACAGTTTATCTTTAAATTCTTATGCAACCTTTCATAAAGTGCAGTAGAAAAAGCTGTGTTTATAGTCTTCCAATGTTACAGAAGACATTAAATGAATATTAAACTTAATGAGTTGACCTATATAAATTTTTAGTGGTTCAGGTACCATATGTCTAAGGCTGGGGCCACACGACCGTACAAAGTATGTTCATAGTACTGTGCGTCACGCGTGCTTCATGTGTTGTACCCTATATGCCCCTTCATAATTTTATGACGGACGTCACGATGTGTTTGCTTGTTTATGAAATAGTCCTGAGGCTATCTGCATGTACTGTATCCGTGTTTGTAAATTTTAATGCATGGTAGGTGTGTCATAATAATGTGTAAGTATATTTATTATCTATTAACACATTTCAGATGCCTTGTACGTCTGTTACTGATATCAAGCAGGACAGTAAATATATACTTTTCACAGTTATTTTGTTTTTATTGCACATTCATAACAAAATTTGCCTTGTGGGAAATTTTGAGGGAGTGATGCCAGAAGGTCATATCAGTATATTTGCATAATCAGAGGTATTTGATCTAACAACTTAAAATAGTTGGATGTATGCCATGTCAGAAGGGCATTATGCTGATGCTGCTCTACACAGAAATACAAACGGTTACATTTAGGTGGATGAACATTAAGAATGCTCATTTTTCAAATCAAATGATGACATATCACAGCTTAGGCAACTGTAGATTGATATGTTATTATTGATGTTTCATATTTGTTTAATGTGACCAGGCACATAATAAACCTGTCAACCAAGGAGAGGGCACACGACATCGATCTGCAGGTGCTGGCCTTTGTGCAGCAAAGCATCGGACTGCTTTCAACACGGGGTGAGTGGGTCGATATCACTAACTGAATGAAACTATAGTTTTATTAATTGACTAGTAATGTGGTATGAGCGTAAAGTTATTGAAGAAAATAAATAGTGAGAGCAACATAGGGACTCTACATTAACACGTGGAAAAATACTCGAATCAAGGATTTTAAAAATCAAAAGTAGAGAAGGAACAAGTGAAATACCTGTTGTGTCATAGGGGCTGTATAACAGTAGTTCCCAGCTTCTTTGGTTTTCTGTAATGCTGCCTGTGTATATTGTTTATAGAAATATGAATGTAAAAATTGTAAAAGAAATAGAATTGTTCTATCAGTGTATCTAGATGACTGCTGAGGAAAAGTAGTTTGCTGTTATATCTTTTAAAACAAATCGCAAAATGATGGCTGTCTTTTGGGATTTTGCAACATATAGTCTGATAGAAGTTTATTGTCCTTTCAGAGGTGCTTGTTGAGTACTCATCACTCTGATGATGGAGGCAGCAAGTACCTCTGTGACATTAGTAATCTTACTTCATACTACGTGGTACAACAACCATAAAATAGCCATCATCATATTCACTGTAGCAAGAATCTGGAATCTCATAGAAATTGCAGAAGCTGGCCCGATATCTGTCCACATACCCAATGTTATCAATACCATACTGGAACGTTCTGACATTTAAGAAATAGGGCAGGACAAAATCTTGGATAAGGAATCATGAATGCACTCTGCTGACAGCAGCTAGTCTGTTCAGCTATGTGCACTGGCTCAGAGTCGTAGTGGAGTGTGTTCAGTTTTCTTGTTCAAGATCCTTCCTGTAATTATTCATATCATATTATCTCTTAACTAGAGGCATTGGTTTTAAAATGGAAAATGCTATTTTCTCTAATTAAATAATCAAAGGTACTAATTATAAAATTTAGAATGTCAAATTTAATGCTTCCTCTAACAAATTTTGAAAATTTGTATTTTTCAGTGTAGTTCCTTTGAAATTCAGTTTTAGTATTTGATTAGTGCTGTTGTGATAAATTATTTCAGCGGTATCATTAAGTGACTAACTCTTTACCATTGATTATTTTCTTTGCTTGATTATTCATTTAAGATATATGACCTTATATTATCAGTGTTTAACTTTGGAATGCAAAATTAGCTTTACTTATTGTATACATTCGCTGGGATAGTGATATGAATGTTTGATGTTTGTGGTTTTAATGGTTCTTAGTTTTTAATGTGTACACTTGTTTTATGTGCAAGAAACACTGTGTTGCAAAATTGTAAAGCATTGCAAAATCACTTTTCATAGGCTCAGAATTCTGTTAAATGTTTTACTATCCTTTCAGTGATAAATGGCATTGTACTTCTCATGTATGTTTCTATTAATTGGCCACTTAATTGAATAGTGGTAAATGATAAATCAATTAAAAGTTTTACTTGGCTGACAACTGTAACAGTAAATAATAAAATTAAATGGTGTATTAATTTTTGTTTTGTTAATTCAGTACAGATGTATTATTAAATAAATCAAGAATATTAAATTAATTTATAATTTAAGTAACTTTCAAAACAGAAATTTTAACATGTGCCAAATAATTGCAATTTATGTATTAATAAAAAGTTGCTCTACTAGAGAACATTGACCTTTATATAAGTCTCCAGTCTGATTGGAGAGTAACATTTTTCTCATGGTTTTTACCATCATTAAAATTTTTTTAAAATAAATATTGTTTCATTAATATACACTTGGTTTCTAACACATACATGAGGACCTTAATGAAGCAGTATTGACATTTGAAGTAACAGTGGTACTATCTCATATCTTAGAGAAAAATATTTAAATAGGAATTCCAGACTCTCAGTACTGTAAAAGTTTTACTAGCTTTGAAGCTCAAGGAAAAGAAGCATTAAAGAAATAATTTTATACCTTTCTTCGCCCTTTTATTCTTCTTCTTCTATGGCTCTCCGGTCCGTATTCGGTCCATGGCCTCCTCAATTCTCCTCTTCCATTCGGTCCTCTGTTAGGTCCGTCTGTCCCAAGGCTTTGATTGAGGTTTCGAAACATCTTCCTTTTTACGGTGCAAGGTTGTTAGCCTTTCACCCTTTATATGGACTATAAATAAATATTATTACATCATAAAATCATATCTGAAAGCTGGTGGCCATTAAAGTTGATTGTGAACTGAAAAAGCAATATATATGTTATATCTGAATCAATTTTAGTGTTGGTATGATCATATTAAAATTGAAATGATTCTTGTATAATAAACGTACAGTATTGTAATAGCTGCCACTTAAATTCTAAACTCTGATAATATCAGTCATATGTACTACTATTATGATCATTTTGTTCAAAACACAAATAGCATCAGTTCATTTTAGTTAGAATTAGGTTCTGAAAACATAATACAGGTATTATTAGGAGCAAAGAAATTGTTAAATGTAATAACTTTATTTCATTGTATGCAACACTGTTTTTTATAAACGTTTTGATTATGGCTTAAAAATGTATTTTGTTTGTAGAATAGGAACTTTCTGAACTGTCTGTACTTGCATGATCAATTTATTATACACGTTTGAATAGAGAATGTGATAAACATACATAACTGCAGATATATATTATGTATACTGTATTCATTAGATCTTCTTGATGCATCATTGTACTGTATTTACTTATGTATATATGTAAGCATGTTTACATATTCTTGCTTTTCATTAACAGTTCTAAAAACATATATGTAATGCATTTACTAACTACTTGTATATGAGAATTGTTATTAATTGAATATCAATTAGTATTTCCTTATCTGGCAGTCCAGTAAGAATGCTACTTCCTCATATGTGTCCCTCCTGCGTCATTTCCTGAACTGGTCTTGCCTTACTTGTGTGCCTGGCTCTCTCTTTATGGTCGGCTATTAAAATTAGTATATCTACTCGGTAAAGGTCAGTGTCTGAGCCTATGCAGAAATTCCTTCTTCTTTTTTTTTTGATGCTATGGTGCTGCTTTTATTTTCTACAGTTTTTGTTATTTATCTTTATCAGAACTAGTAATGGAGGTGAATGCAGTAAATATTTTTGATACATAATTCTCACTGTAAAATGAATTATTGAGTTATGAAATAAGGATCTTTATTGGCCATAACTTTGACTATAACTCTGGATATTGACAACAGTAAATAGATAAAGGCATTGGTGCATTTATTACAGGACATATTTATTTTTAATTTGATAACAGGACAGATAATTAAAACCACTTTCATGTGTTCGCTGTCATCCAGTCCTTACACTAGTCTATTATTAGGAAGTCTGAGCAGTGTAAAGCATTATCATTATTTGTCACAAGGCTTACTACTCTGAGGAGAATTCTAAATGTCTCAGGATGTTTTTTAATATTTAGACAATACTACAGGTTCTGAAGGCATGAAGTGACAAAGTTTGTACATGATATAGTTTAAATGAGACATGAATCATTGGTACCAATGCTATATATAAATTGATTTTATTTCTTACAATTATATTTCTACATATTCATATTGCTACAGTTTACTCTCTTTTATTAATTTGCATTATTTTAAAGTGGAGAATCTTGGGCTGTTTCCCTTACATCATAAAATATGGTTTGGATGAATATTTGTAAAGACTGTCCTGCAAAGGACGGACACAGTAAACGCAATAATACTGACATAAATTTGTTTTAATAACATAATTTTCATGCCTGTGTTTGACATCCTACCTGACAGGGAAAGAATATGAAGCTAATGTTACTACTGAAGAAAGTCATTTCTAATATAACTAAGATACAAAATTTTGTTGTTTTTCACAATATAAATAGCATCAACCAGTAAAAAATGCATGTTTTTTATTCATTGATAAAGAGTCAAACAGCCTGGGTACATTCAAGCACCAATTACAAAATCAATCAGCCCATGCTTAGGTTAATCATATATTATTAATGATTTGCATTATAAGGCTATGGTTAGAAGACCAAGCTGGAGAGGTGTATTATGTAATGTAAGATTAATGTTCAGGTTGTAACAACCTAAGCACAGATTGTAGAAGAAGCATTCAAAATCTTACATCTTGTATAGTTCAGAATGTTTCAGTCATCAGTTTTCAGAATTGTGTAGCTCATCAGGAGGCAGGACTTTCAGCCAAAATGATTTATTTCCCTCCCAAGTTGCAGAGGCCTTAAGCCAAAGTGGTCTCAGCCTTTCTGGGTCTGACTCCCATACATCCATCCAACCAAAGTTCTCGTAGCAAAGGACGAATTGTCTGATGAAGAGGATTGAAGGACAATGATCAGGAAAATTGCTGCGCAGCGTGTCATAGGATATCGTGCCATATTTGGTGATATCGGGAAGGTTGGATCTCATTAGGTTCCCCTCTTGCTCACGGACGAAAGTTAGTTCCACCATCGAGATCCAGAATCGAAATGACGGAGCGTGGAGTGGCATCACACAACATCTCCAAAAGCGAAGCAGGCTAGAACTTTCAGCAAAATTACAGGAAGTGTATTCCGAGGGATGAATAAGTTATTGTTGATGATGAACATCACCAATGTGGCTACGTACGTTCAAACATGTAAAGTCTGTTGAAGACTGAAAAACTCTTCAAGGTCATATTGACTTCATATAGCAATTGTGTACTGAAAACTGTGGAACTTGACTTTGAGAAAACTAAAATTATGTATTTTATACATAAGAGCAATAGTATCTATTTTAATTACTATTTTAGTGATGTTTTGACAGTATGGTGCTATATTAGATAGTAAATTGTATTTTTGTTACTGATTTTATAAATTTTAAGATGTGAAAAAAGTGCGTCTTAATATCGAGCAAATACGGTATATTAATCAAGCTGAACTGTCAGAACTTCAGTCCCCCTCTGATAATTTTGTAGTTCCAAAAATTTCCACACGAATGCATGATGAGTTACAATTATTTTCTGAAATCTGGAATGTCAGCTTTCAACTGCATTATTTCTCTGAAATCTATGTAAAGCACGTCCTTTTTCAGAGTGTACTATACCATTTAAAACGCAACTCTATAGCAATCGCGGACGACAGCACACATCTCCATATAGTAGACTCTCTCAACCTCCATCGTGATACTCTATGCTGGTGATTGTTGTTGACTAAAGTCCACCTCTTCGGGATGTTAAAGTTTGCGCCATAACTTTATTTTATTCAGAACACGTAACTTGTTGGACAGTTCATTAATAACAGATTGTGTGGCAAAAAATATAGTTCTGTTGCATCATAGATAGAGAAAAGGTGGATTTAGAATAATCAGGATGTAAAATAAGTTGGGTAAACATTTGATAGCACAAAATGTCCGTGGACATAACGACTGCGAACAATTAAAGAATACTTCATTTAAGACATAATTACGACTGAAACCGTGTTTCTACATGTTTTAAAATTCTAATTAATGAAATTATTTAAATAATTATATAAGTTTCAAGATTTTCCTCCATAATTAGGCGGAAATGAACGACAAGCATTGTCTTTGATCTAAGGAAAGAGCTCCAAATATCCGCTGTGTGACAGCCCAGGTCGACCTCGTCCATTCTGGGCGTAGTGTCGACGAAACAGTCCAGCCCATGGAAAACGAAACTCGGTTTGTCATATTCTGCTTTTAATCATTGTCTTCAAAACGTTCTGTATAATTAGACTGTCTGTGGTCCTGTATGATCAGGCTTCGACTATCGGTAGGGACTAAGAAGTTTTCCCATCGCCACGATTGCTTTGGCAATCAGCATGAGTGATTTACGTGGAAGTAGAGACGGTTGGACTAACCAGTCATTTCCATGTACTTCGAAGAATTGCGTTCATCATCTCGCGTTGCGTCGAAGTGACGTCGTTACCATCAGCAGTCGGTGACGAGTACTGAAGAAACGGATCGATCGACGAATCATTCCGTGTTGCGGCGGTATCAGTCAGTCACTTGGCGTTCCAACTATGGTGGTAGTGGTACATTTTCGTGTCGTTTGAAATTTCTACTCGCAGATGGCGCAGTGGTGTTATAGTCAAAGATGGCGTGTCGGCATTTCCAGAGTTGACGTGTAGGAAGTTTTCGGGCGTGGAAATGGGTCACACCCTAATTCTAAGTCTTTATGTGAGTGGCATCTTTTAGCGAGAGCAACATTGAATGATTTTTGGGACTGTGAACAACAACTAGGAAGCGTAGTTCTTTAAATTGTAAGTAATGGAATGCCGTTTGAGTAACTTTCGTTTAATGAAGTGATGTGGCAAACTGACAGGGATTGGACATGTCCGACTACTTCCTACGATTGTTCATTCCTTGTTATGGCATGAAGTATTTAATTTGTATGCATTATTGTTGTGCGCCTCATTGGTTGCTTGAAAACGCTTTAAATTTGCATGAAATCTGGTGATGATTGGTCTTGGGCAAACGAGGGTTGGGTGTGTGCATGAGGTTTGATATGTACAGATTATCCATTTGCAGTTGGCATGTTAGCTTTAAGTTGTCTCTTTAACGACGTAGTAACTAGTACATTTTGTAACACAACAGTTTGAGCCTATATCTGAAAATGTTAGGAGTTCTGTTAAGTGGTTTCCGTGGCTTCTCAAACGACGTATGGTCAGTTCGTTACGATGTTTTTGGTTTCTGTAAGATTCTTCAGGACTAATGCACCAATTTCTTTCCGAAGCAACCCATTTATTTAATATCTTGAGTTTTTTCTGCTCATTTCTACAAGTGGTGTGCATTGTCGCATATATTATGTCGGTATTAGTTTGTTACAATATTGTTTTATGGGATTTTGATTCTGTCTAATATCTCCATCATGACATTGAATGTCAAACATATATTGGCATTTGTACTTGTTGAAACTAAGGTATTATGCTTAGTTTACCTGACATTTGTTTCTGAATTTATTGCGTGTGATGTTCCATATGTAACCTCTTGTGAGAGGACCGTGGAATTGTAGCTGGATGGTTGACAGTCATGTCCATTGTACATGATGTGGACATTAGAGCTGTGCAATGGTATTAAAACTGGTGCCATTATGCATGGCAAATATATTAATATACATACTTTTTTGTTCAGAATGTAACAGGTATTTTCATGTTCTGGAGTGTAGCTGGAACAGGAATGATGACAACCTAAATTATGTGTCTCTGTGTTTTGTTAAAGCAGTCAATGATGTAGTGATTGATGGAGAAGTTTACTTGCTTGCTTGGTTGTTTCTTGTATCAGTGGCATTTTCTGTTCTTCACTGTGTACAATATATTGTCATTATTTTTACTCCAAGGTAAATGCTCTGCCTCTCTTTATTTTAAAGTGTAATTTAAATCTGCAAAGTGGACTGTGTCTCTTGACCTTATATTTAATGTGCATGGAATCTTCTTTGAAGAAGAACTTCTGAACATAACTGCATTTATAAGGAGCAGTTGAAGTGTGTTTGGCTGCTCCTGTTATTTTATAACTAAATTCTTTGCTTCTGAAGAGCTGTCCATTTGATTATTTTGAGACATTTTACACCCCATAGTCTGTTTCTATAAGGTTCATTTCAGTATTGTCCTCCCAGCTATGTTTCACATCCTCCATGTAGTCTGTTTTCCAAGTCAAAATTTGAAATGCAGTTCTTTCCCTTCAGTGTGCTTTATGTGTTCCACCCACCTCAACGTCTTTGGTTTAACTACTTTCACAACACAGTGTTGAAGCATGTAAATTAAGTTCTCCCCTATCTAATTTTCACAGTTTTCAGTGAAAAAGTTCTCCCCTATCTAATTTTCACAGTTGCTTTGTTACTTTTATTCAGTGAAAATTTCCCGTAGACTTTTGTTTTTAATCACAATTGTATTTTTGCTATGACATGTTCTACATCCTTGGCTTGGGCCTATGAAGGATCTATGGAGTGTGAATAATTTCTGTTCTATTGAAGTGAATGGGGCTAGGATGTGGATGGTTTATAGAGAAAGAGTGGAAGTATAAGACAGGAAAATATGAAAAGATTTGCCAGCCACAGAAGGCAAGGAGGGCATAGTGTCCTGCCCAGGTCAGTAGAATGAGGAATAGTAAAGGCCCTTAAGAGGGCTAATAAAAAGGAATGTCATCATCACCAAAGGAAGGATCCTTTCAGAACCAGTGCAGAAGATGGCCAAGGCAGTAGAAAGTAATATATCTTGTCCACAGAGAAATTTTCTTTCATTCTGTTTCAAGGCTAATGGAATTAATTACTCCTCCTTTTCCATGGTCAGCTAATGTCACACCTTCCTGTTGGCACATGCCTGCCACAGTAGGCATTCAGGGACATTTGTTCCATATTCTAGGTATTTTATTTTGTACTGTTTATCTACCTGATTTTCCACTTGTTAAAATTTTCACATTTCTTCCATTTCTCATTTTGTCCCTCAATATAATTCCTGATAATGGCCATATTAACCTCATGTGAGATATTTCTGTTCTGAATCCAGTCTTCATAGAATTTGTTTTGTGGATTATTCTTGTGAATGAGATGACTGGTTTGATGATATTCTGAAATTATTTCTTTTTTGTGTGTTGAATCATTGTCTTCAGTTTTACTGTATTTGAGGCATGCTTTGAGTTTACAAAAGGGAATATAAAATTTTGAAACTTTTTTTGAGTTTCTTGCATGTTGGTAGAACCAGAAATCACAGACATGAGATGAACTCTTATGGTACTGCTGACATACAGAACAATTACGAAAGCATTCAGAAAGCGACATGTGCTGTTTTGAAATAAGCTCGTTTATGCATAGCCAATGCAGGAGGTTATTTCAAAGAATAGGCCCCTTAAGCATGTGTGTTTTGTTATAATGTCTATAAACATGAATAGAATACCATTTCTATGCAACTGATTCATATCTTGAAACAAAATAATTTTATTTAATCTGCATGTTAGAGTTTTCTCCATTTCCATCTGTCGCAACTACATAAGTGCCTGACATGTTGATGTTTGGCATTCATGATATGTTAGTGAGTAATCACCCAATGAGAATGAAAACAGATCTGGTTTTCAATCTCAGGTGTAAGGGCTGTGGGGTACCATTAGAAAAACTCGATGATCAAGATTGCGATATACCATCGGCAGAACCCTTTACAATTGAAGATAATTGCTGTCTTTCATGTAGTGTATCTGTAGTACAGTTAGCTTTGCAGCAGTAAATGAACTGCAAGGCCATTGATGTATGCTTTATCTCAGAGAAAACATTTGGGTCATGTGTTCTCCGAATTGGAGTGCACCTTTCCACTCATCTTGTAATTTTGCTCAGTGAGGTTCCCTTTATTGGTTTTAAATTGTGACTAGAGTGGACAGTCGGTCACATCCAACATTAGGACTACAATTTGCTGACTCACGTGGCACTGATTTGCACATAATATAACTTCTCAAAGCCGTTCTTTATTGATAAGCCCACTTGTTCAGGAAGTGTAAAACTTGCACTGACATGCAGTGAATAATGCAACCTGTGTTACATGGTCCTGTTTTACCACAAAGCTTGAAAGTACGTTGCTTTAAAACTGCACTTGTAGCATAAATTTATTTAGTTGTAACAAATGTCATACATTAACTTAATTTGACTCATCCTGTGTTATAATTTAATCTTAGAGGAAAGGGTTGAACTTAGAGAACAGTAAGAGATCCTCTGATAGTAATTTATGTATCCAGCTGTTGATGTTCTGAGTAAAAACTTGTGGAGAAACATGAGCTGTTTGACAGTGAGGGTACAATCAGTGAACAACTTGCACATTGAACATTGATAGTTTGCAAATGGACATTTCTCATGTGTTAGTTTAGTTTCTTAGAACTATATACTATTTAAAATAAATAATTTGAGTAAAACTGTTTATCCTTATTGCTTAATTATTAATCTTCATAATTGCTACTTTGAGAACCTCGCCTTTTTTTTTGTATTACATAAATAACATTCATGTTTAGTGCAGAGCCCTCAACAGGTTTGGTACAGTAATGAAATATTGTGAGTCGTGAACAAACCCTGCACTTTGGTGGTGGTTTTCACACGTGCTGTATTTTGGTGTGCTACTATATATTCACGTTTAGTTAGGAATGTAAGAGCAGGGTTGCTAATGGTGTGAGACAAAAGCTATAAATAGGCACTCTGGTATACACATATGGTGATGAAGGAAAAGAAGAGTGACTAGAACAAAAATACACACTGTCACCCTATTCTGTCTCTGTGAATTTAGATTTGGTGGGAGGGGGGGGGATTGCTGAGTAGGGTGAGTAATATATGACCTATGGGCTGTCTTACTCATTTTATGTCAAGTCTCTACAGAACACCATGAATATGTTGGCAATTGGGTTGTTATTCATGGCTGCTTCTAAGTGAGTGAAGAATATTTAATATATCTGTAAGACTATAAGAATTTGTGTTTGTGTTTTGACTTATGAAATATTCATACTGTCATCTGTGATTCACCCTATGAACTGTATGTCTGCCATGTTGTATTTTGTATGTAGGAGATATTTTTTGTTAGGGGGAGGGCTTTGGTTGTAGGATGCACGTCTATTTCTTGTGGTATGTAAACTTTTTTTGACTGCTTCACTTCTCTCAAGTGCAACTTAGTGTACTGGAACTGGTAACTGGAGCAGAACAGGTAATGAATTCTCTTCCACCCGCAGTTGTGGCACTCCATTTAGGCCACTTAGGGCATCGCCCCATGTGAAACACTAGCTGAAATGTCATAATTTAGAAAAATTTGTAAAATATACATGCATATGCATGTACACACACACACACACAGAGAGAGTAGTGTATAGGTGATATATGATGTTTTATTTTCAGAACTGGTTTCCAGTTGAACATTTCTGATGTCCCGAAATATGATAAAGAACATTGTTTTGGTTTCAGTGAGGAAGTGCCCTAATTGAGGTGGTAGTTTGTTGATGCAGGGAGTGGTAAGGGAAGGAGGGGATTGTGGGAGAGAAAACTTTCAAAGTAGGGCACTTTTTGCTAGGACTGTACCCCTCTTCATAGTAAGGTGTCAAAACAATGGGAAAAGATAACATTGAATTGGTGAAGTAAATAAACATTTAACATTTTTACATCCATTTTTGAAGTGTGTTGCTACTCTTCATCTTTCATACAGTTTGAGAAATGTTGACATTTTTGTGTTGGTAAACTGACTTAAAAATTCTTAATTGTAATGTTGACTTTGCTGATTCTGGAACACCTGATACCTACATTTTATAATGTTAAAAAGCACTAGAATTTTGCAGTTTTATTTTATGTCTTGTTGAAGAGGTGCCCTAACAGAAAAATAAGGCACAAGGTGTCTGCCAACCTGTAGACAGTAGGTTCTGCTGTTTTTGTACAAGTGGTTCAGATTGGTTTATGGATTTATTCTGAGTGGACATATAGTTATTTGTATTATTAATTTTTACAACAGTACATGTTATTTTTGGTTGAACATTAATGTACATTTGGCAGAAGCACTTTTTAATGTGTTTAAGGAACTGTTCATAACATTTACTTGATAATTATAGTTATCCCAACTCCACCAGTGTACAAACTGAAGTTTGTTTACTGGAAACTTATAATTATTTTCCCTTATCTGTGAAATATGCTTGTAGCTGTGTTATTTTCATAACTGATATTGTTTCTGTCATGAGCTCTTGCTAACAGATATTCTTGAATTTTTTTTAAACAGACTGATAGAAGTTTTTATTATGATATATTTATTGCAGTGATTTTCAAGTTCATTCGTTAGTCATTTTTTGAAACGCATATATCTGCCGATCTACAGGTATCTGAGTGACCATATTCATGTTGGTTAGAGGTCACTCACATGTCAACGTCATGTCATAGTCACGACAATATCAGCCCTGGGGTTTCCCGAATAGAAGCTTTTAAAATTCTCAAGGTCATTTGAAGTACAATTTTCAAACGCCTATATCTGTCGATCAGTAGGTATCTGAGTGAGATGATTCGTGTCAGTTTGAGGTCAGAGACAGGTCAGTGTCATGACAAGGTCACGACAATATCAGTCCGTGGGTTTTCCGAATGGAGGCCTTTGAAATTTTCACGGTTGTTCGGCAGCCATTTTTTCAAACGTATATATCTGCCGATCTGAAGGTATCAGAGTGACCATATTCATGTCGGTCAGAGGTCACTCACATGTCAGTGTCTTGTCATAGTGACGACGATATTAGACCGTGGGTTTTCCGAATAGAAGCTTTTAAAATTCTCAAGGTCAGTTTTTCAAACGCATATATCTGCCGATCTAATGAAGCCTGGGAGACCATATTCATGCCAGATTGAGGGCATGAATAGGTCATGAAGATCACGACGAGATTAGTCCAAGGGTTTGAGAAATATAGGCCCTTAAAATCAAATCAAGAACATATTTTCTGACGCTCATATCTACTTAACGCTACTGAAGTGCGTGACCATACTCATGTTAGTTTCAAGCCATTTATAGATTAAATTCATTCCAAAGTCATTGGAATAACATTCAAAAAGATGATGCCACTTTACCAGTGTTAGATTCGCCTAGGTTGGGTTGGGTTAGGTTAGATTAGGTTTATGGTGAGATGTTTTAGGTTATGTTTGGGACTTTTCCATTGCGTTGTATTTATATTTACATCGTTTTAACGTTTGAAATTATGGGATAGTTATCTTTAGGTGTCGTATCTCTCAATGTCATTAAAGTTCAAGGTCATTAGAAAACGAATCTTTCCCACACTTAATTCTGAAGAAACATGCGTATATCTTGGTGAACATATTCACGTATCGTTGAGGTCGCGTACAAATGAAGGTCATGTCACAGACACGACCAGGGCTGTGGAGTCGGAAGCAATTTTAGGTGTAGTCGGAGTCGATAAAACTGTACCGACTCCGGCTCCGACCTCGATATAAAATCTTAAGAACAATTTCTATACCGTGTGAGCCTCCGGCGGCCTTACGCTTAGGGAGAGTCAAAAGGTGTGGGAATAATGCTTTTTACCTTTGACTTCGGTACCGTAAGAATACAAACTGTCTACAACTCAAATTAGTCGTATATTTAAATATAGGTTATAAGTCTGAAAAGTAGGCTGATGATTCACGTGGTTGTAATGAAATCTCTTATGGTGTCATTTACCATTTTAGTGGGTTTACCCTTATTAATACATATTGAGCTTTTATGAAGGATATAGGGATTAGCTCTATCTGTTGGGCCCAACAGAGTAGGTACCTGAAGACGGAGATAGATACCAATCTCCGAAGCATCCTTTTTCTATTTAATTGTTTTACTAGACAATGGAAAATATCCAAGGAATTTTTTATTCAAATAACTCACCATCGTCACGAACTTCTAGATTTTATGAAGGAGTTAAAGCCGGAGTCGGAGATTTTAGTACCGACTCCTCAGCCCTGGTTGTAGGTAACAGGTGTTTTATATTTGATTTTGAGGTGTAATATTTAAGTCTGAGCAAATGGATCAGTATTTTTATTCATTTGTAGATATTTTTATGTGGTTATGCATATGCAGGGATTTCATTGGGAGAGTGTGTGAAAAGCTGTTGTGATAAATGTCTTGTTTTTCATCACAAGTTGAATATGTTATTGTTACTTGTAAGTAAGCTAGCCTATAGTCAAAGCTCATTTTAAATGTTCACTTCCCTGTATATTCATAAGATTATTTATGAGGACCGCAATACAATGATAATAGTTTATTTTATAATAGATAGGCTGTGCAAATGGAAATGATGTTTTGTGAACTAACATAATCTTGATTTCTTGCAAAGAGATATGCTGCTTAAGCATAAATTAATGCTAGTATTTGTTGAAGCTATTTCTCTCTTGTGTAATAGAATTTCATGGTTACGTTATAATTTTGTAGTTCAGCGTTTTTCGTTTACTCCATGTGTTTTTTGACATGTTGGTGTGACAAGTCACGATTCTCATAATTAATTTAAGAAGTTTCAGTTTATGAATTTGAAGTTAATGTTAAAGGTAGGTTATATAGAAGGTCTATGTTTCTGCAGTTTAAATTGTGAAGTTTTCATAATTAACTTTTACTTCTTTGGTTTGGAGTGACCTTCTTGCCAAAGGCCCAATACTTTCAGCAATGGATGATGGTGATCAAATGTTGTAGATACATCCCTCAGTCCTTGTCAGATGGTATCCTATCACTTAAGGTATTGAAAATTGCGTCCGTTGGCATTTGTGCACAACTTGATGTGATGGTATTTAGCCTGCAAGGTCTCCAGATTTATTGAGCTAGATATGTACCTTCATTTGATGATGGTGCATAGGTAGTGACTGGGGACCTTCAGTAATAGGATCACCTTGCACATCTGAAAAATGATTTGCCATCTGGTTGAATCAGTGAGTGATATTTTCAGTCACCATTGGTGCTGGTGCCACTTGGAAGTAATCTGTGAAACTCGGAAATGTTCCAAGAAGGGTATATTGCCTGGGGTGAAGCAGTCTATGTAGTGCCCCTTCTTAAAGTGTCTTAGTACTTAAAGAAATAAATCAGTTAAAAAGGAAAGAAAAAAACTAGCAACTTGTAAGTTTAATATTGCTGGGACCAGGCTATAGACTATACTTTAATATGCTCAATGTTATATTTTTACTTCTCGAATGCTTAAGGTGCCACTGTGCATGAAGTATTTCATGCATCATAACATTGATGAGCAGGGCTTTCCAAAGCGTAAGGCCTGCGATAGATGCCCCGCTCACCCTGCCCTAAGGACAAACCTACTGCAACTGTACATATAGTATCTGACATGGCTGTATTTTTTTAAGAATGTTTTCATCATTCTCTCTGTTGTGCTTTCCAAATTTAGTGTTCTTGTTACTTTTCTAGAAGGTTGTGTGTTTGGTTATATCAAATTACTGTGCGGTATTTGGTTTATGTGATTGATTGAAAATTGTGATCAAGATTAAATAATGGGAAATGGATCAGTTAACAAGGAAATATGCCATTTGACATGTAATTGCTTATTAGTTGTCAGCTTTCTTCTGTGGTAAGTAAAAATGGAGAATTTATCTTCATTGATTAGGTTAAAGTTTGAATTTCACAGGAGTGGGCATTTCCTTTTATTCTCATTGTCATTAAATGTGCTCATAAATAGTCAGACATTTGGTGAAATGGAACTTACCTGGTTTACTGGTTATGATACAAAGATGTGTTAGAATTCACTATGTATTGTGCATGGAAGCATATGTATATACTACTGCACATGTTAAAGGCATGATCTAGACAAAGATATTGCTTTAATGGCTGAAGAAGGCACCGTATAGTGATTGTATGCATGAGGTACATGCATGTTTATTATGCATTATGTTCATCTTGCCAAGTTGAAAGCGTGTGTGAGATGGAGCTGGTGTTTGCAGCAGCTATCGTCAGGTGAGCAGTGGCACTGCTGCCGCTAAGGTGAAGGCTAAAGTGGCGGCTACATCGCGGCCTCACACACTGCGCATCCAGCTGTCTGGCCATCATCATCATCATCATAATTCCAGCATGGCCTCTGACGAATCCATTGGCAGCTGCTCACTTGATGTTGATGTCACAGCTAGTGATGCTTCAGGTACTTTCCGAAGGCAGCGCGGTATGGTGGTTGTACCATATTTTACAAGAACTCATAAATTGTTTACATTTTCCGATACAAGTTAAAAGAGTTTGTATGGATTTTTATGTGTCATACCAGAATTTTTAGAGAATAATAAAATGAGAATGTTCTTAAATTATAAAAAAAAATGTAAGTATTATGTCTTCAAAAATACTGGAGATAAACTGAAAATTTGTTAATTTTTTGTATCAGGTATTTTTAGAATAAATAGATTCCATTCTGTTTCAGTTAGTGATGAAGTGTAGAATGTAATAATTTAGTATTACTTGTATTATAAGCGAGGGTTTTAAAAAACGTTGAAGGAACAGTATTTTGCTTGATAATTAAGAAGACAACACTCCTTGGACAAAATGTTGCATTGTGAGTTTAGATGTGGAGAAGAACATTTACGTCTAAGGTATGATTGTTACAGAAAAAGAAAATTCATTACATACCGTAACTCTTAATCCATCCTCTTCTATCATTCCTTCCTGTATTTTTATTACGTAGCTGGTTGTTTTCTTTTAGGTTATGAATTGGCATTTGTGATCTTTCCATATGTGGTAGTTCATGAAAGAAATATGTAAAGTTCTCTTTAAAACTCTGAACAGCATTTGCAAGTTAAAGAAGTGGGTTAAAGCTTTAGGAGCTTGTTACGTTCATTGCAGTGTCTGGAATCATTACTGCATTTTCGGCATTCATGCTTTATTGTTTACAGCTGTTTTTCGTTTGGTGTGCTCTGGCTGTAGACATCATTGCTGATAAAGCTAATAATAGTTATAGGGCTGTAATATGCTTAATTTAAGCTCAGTTCATTAATAATTTTTATGGTGGTGTTGCTATTGCAGTTCACAAGGTACTGTCGAGTAATTTTTGCTTTGCGCTTGCCTCTCGTGGGTTATGTAGTTCATACTACAGAGGCAGCTTTTTTTGTTGTGTTTTTGGGAAAATGGTTATAACATAATTTTATTGGGTATTATTGTTGACCTGCTATCACTACAAGTTTTCTTTTCTTGCAAACAGCAGAAGGAAACAGTGGAGTTGTGAAACTGTTACTTTTGTGTTTAACATTAAAATAAGTATTATACAGAATGACTAAGAAGTCACTGTACACCTACTTAACTTACCATGCAGTGAATGTCACTGCACTTCAAGTGTATCTGTATGTGCACCTTCATGTTCGAAATGACCAGATTCTATGACATGCGCTGAAGCATTTGTGTCTTCGTGGTGGTGAAAACCTGTTCCGCAGCTTTTCGCATCTCAATAGTGGCGTGCAATCACTTTTCCCATGATAATTAGTAAGGGTATGGTGACTTCTTGGACAACCTGTATATAGTGCTTTGGATTTAAATGCCTGGGAGACTGTGGGTTACTTTCTCTGACATTAAACAGTAATTTTAATCTTGAAGCAGGAATAATTTAGGAATAGCAACTGATCTTTCAAGATTTGTATGTATATCAAGGAACTTCATTTGTACATAAAGTGCAATACCTGAAAGTCTAAACTATGTAAATGTATTTACTTTTCAGACTGTGTGGATTTGAGTACAGTGTCTGCCTGTACACTAAGAAGTTTACAGTTGTCAACAAAAACTCCTGATCCTGATTGTATAGCTACCATATCTCCTGGAGGGGCTTCAACACCTGAGTATGTTAAGCGGACTGCTCGTCTCTTTGAATCCTCTGGTAGCGCAGACTTAGGAAGTCAGTCACCAAAAAGTTCGGTACTTCAAAACAATGGAAGACATGCCGGCTTGAGTAAAACTAACGATGTTCCCAGTGTGGTGGTAGTCAATGGGGCCAATTCAGTGAAGACTGGAGAAAATTTATTAAATGGTGGTGGTTTTACAGGAAAGAAACCTTCCTATTTAGGTTTGGCTTGCTCAGTAAGTGGCTATAGTGGCATTACAACATATGATAGTAAGCTGCGCGAAGGATTTCGTTCACGAGATCATAGCCCAGGACGTCTGGGCATCATAAAAAGTCGAGATGCGAGTCCCTTGCGACAAGGAGCTGATCAGTTTGAAAAACATTTTACCCCAACTTACAGATCAGACTGTGGGAATTTTCTGGTTGCACCACCTGCAAAAGTAGGTGGTTTGAGTAGTGCAGATGTTGACAGAGTGTCCTCATTATCACCCACAAAATCAGGATCAAATGTTATAGAAGCAGTCATATTTGGAAATGGAAATATAAGCAGTGGAAATCAAGTAGGTGTGATAAATTATAAGGATAAGAATAAAATTGAGAGCTCCGAATTACAAAGGACGATGGGGGATGATGCGAATTTTGTGACAACTGGTCATCATACAGTGAATGGTGTATCAGGAAAAGTAGATACCACTGAAACTGAATGTAATCGTAGACCTTTAGACAGTTCTCAGTGTGTGGATAGTTACAGTAGTTCCACTAAAGAGGAGTTTTTTTCTGGCTTTACATCTAATATACAAAAATCTGCACAAAATTTAATGTCTTCGATGTTAACAACAGACTCTTCATTTTCTTCAACACACTATGAATCTTCAGTTATACAATCAACAAAATCAAGAGACGCGACAGACTTTTCTTCGCCTCTGAAGAACTCTTCTGTAACGTCAGTGCCTAGAGATGGTTTTGGAGCTTTCTCTCCTATCAGATGTTCACCAGAATCACCAAAGATTGTTTCAGGTTCCTGTGTGACTTCTTCACCTAGAGACAGTTCCAGTCTGTCATCTCCTTTGAAACATTCTCCAGATTCTCCAAAAACTTCTTCAAAGGATTCCCTCAGTACACCCGCAACAACATCCCCTCAGAAACGATCCCCTGGAACTGTACGAGTTGTGGAATTCACATCTCAGACAAAAAGCTATGTGCGTACAGCATTTGTCTCTGGTAGTTCAGTGGAATCTGCTTCAACATATACAGCTCAGGGTTATTCAGATTCACCTCAACTGAAGGAACTTGTGGATGGATCAAAAAGAACGAGCTATGTAAGAAACATTCACTCTGAGTTGGCTGCATGTGACTCGTCTGACAATGAGGGATCTTCTGTTACATTTGCAGCTAAAACTAATGCCTCAAATTCAGAAACTACTGTGTGGGCAAGCAAGTCTTTCATTCAGCAGAGGGTGGAGCGTTTGTATGGTCCTGGGGCATTGGCTCAAGGTTTCTTTAGAAGAACACGCCATAAACCTTCTGATGAAGTCCAGGTAAAGTTTCTGTCCTGATTGCATAACTTTATAATATATTTTCTTTTAGAGGTTCATTTTTAAGTTATTAATTTTAAGTTTTTTGTTCTTTTGATGTGTGTTTGTGGTGTTGACCATCACTTACCAGAAGATATTTTAAGAGTTCATGGGTTATATTTGCAGTGATGAAGTGAATGCCGTGTTCATATTAGAGCAGATCGAACTTTGGCATGTTTGAGATATTGACTCATAGATAATTGTGTGGGTTTTGTTCATGTCACAGTTAGTGTTTGTCATCTGATCTGAGGACCAGGAAAGAATCTCTTTCATGATATTTAATGCTTTTTCAATGCCCTTTTTGAGATATGCTTATGTTGTGGAAAAGAAGGCATGGACAGTTTGTATTATTTTAATTACTAGAATAATTTAGACAGATTTTACAACTTTTTTTAACTGATAGAAAAGGTCTTAAACACTTGCCAATCAATTACATCTCTAATTTTGATTACTACTAATGCAAAATAATTTTTCTTAGATTTAACTGTTTTTAAAGCTGCATGATTTACATACTTTTAAGAGATGTTTATTATGGTGTTAGGGTCCATGTGAAAGCCATACTCCACATAATGGCTACTGCCATAACAGTAGTCCTACACTGCCAGTGTTGAGGCATTTGCGTCCAGAGTTTCGTGCACAGTTATCTTTGGGGCCTGCAACTAAGAAACTGAATGAACATGATGGTGGAACACCAGCTATTGAAGAAACCAGAGCAGACGTATCTAAACGGTAAGACAGAAATGTAAGGCCATTAGAGCACTATATTGGACCTTAGCAATTCCTTATTCACATTAAGTTTGCATGCCATCATGCTGTGTCAATCGGCAGTTTCTTGCGAGTAAATTGCACATTTTGTCCACTAATTCAGTGTTGGAGGTAGTTTTCGGTTGTCCACTGCAGTATTCATCTACATCCTTTCTGCTGTCTTGAAAACGTTTAAACCATCGAAATATTTGTGCTGGGGACGCAGCCTCATCCCCAAAGCTGTTCATAGTGTTTCATTGGTGCTTTACACAAAACTTGCTGTTGAAACATTCCGTTGTGCAGTTTCTGACTGCTGTAATACACGATGCACAAAGCACGTCCAAATGAAACAGTGTAATCCCAATTGGTTACTGTTAGCAGCACTGCCATGGTCATGCCGCATTGCGTCTATAGCGGCCTGTTACGAAACAGTGGTCGTACTGCATATTGTTATTTTATGTCAGTCTCATTACTTATTTTTTGGCACACTGTGTGTGCTGTTGTGAACAGTCAGTTTATGATAAATTAAACTAGAGCAGAAAGACAAGAATTTATATTTGAAACATAAATTAATGTTTTTAGTGGTCAAAGCAATTTTGAAAATCTAGGAGCATTCAGGATACCAAGGTGCAAAGTATGCATATGAGAACTTTGGATTCCATTACAGATTGCATCTATCAAGTCTTGTCATTTATAATGTTTAAACATTTTATGGCTTGGTGAATACCACTACTCACTTGACTGAAATGTGGAGTAAAGAAACTTACTTCTTAGATATGCTTTCAGTACATTTCTTTTTCTCTTAAAGTTCTCTTTATTTATGTACAAAAGACTGTTGATATTGTCTCTCTCTTAGTATATTTTACCTTGATATTAATCATTTTTAATTGCATTGAAGAAACACATTATGTATTACAAAGAAAACGTTTATAACATTCGTCTGTCAATGTTTTTAAGGAGGTTGAATTCCTATCATTTCAGCCAGCATGAATCAAAATATGTTGCATTTTTAAGATACAGAAAACGATATGAAACATCAGGCCTCTTCATAGACGTACTCGTTACATAATAAGTTCTTATAATTTGCACTCTCATTTACACATCTATGTTTGTTCTGAGATTAATATACAAGTTGCATTGTGTCCCATAAATTAGCAGTGGCATTTTGCGACAGGTAGATAGCTTATTAACAGGCTTGAATATAGCTGTTGCATGTAAGCAACATTCATGCTGTTTCAACTGTGTGTGAATCAGTGTTGTAACATTAGCGTATTGGAAATTTTTTCGGTTCTGTCATACACATAGTCTTAGAAAATGTGTATGAATTATATGAAGAATGAAATAAGGTGATCTCTGTGCGGTGTACCCGTCTCAAAACGACATTGTTACTTACTCTTGTTTTGGGCAGGAAGAGTAATATGAGAAATGTGTGTTGTGCTTTTGGAAATCTGTGTTATGTTACGTTTTTTGTGCTGTGCTAGATCTTCAGCAAGGATTATACCAATTCAGCAACAAGTCTCAGTAGAGAGCCTGACAGAAAGCTTAACAGATCTTCAGCCTGCTGCTCCAGATGTAGTTCTACCCATTGAGCAGACTCAGTCAGTTTCTAATCAACCATCTGAACGATCAGAAGATGGTGGTGACACAGTTTCTCAAATACAGAAGGATGGACATTATTTCTTAAAGGTAAGATCTTGGTTCTGTCAGAGGTTTCATATGTTGAAGTATCTTCTCCTGTTCTGTATACAAATAGTGTTTCCTTTTTCCAAATGTACTGAGATACTGGGAACGACCCGTTCTTCAAGTGCCTGAGTACTGCGGGTCCCAACTTTTTCGTTGGCTCGATCTGTAGACATTCGGTAGGACTCCTTGGACGAGGGATCAGCCCGTTGCAAGGCCTCTACCAAATGTAAATTACACATATTATGAAATCAGTGCAGCAGGACTGAGCACAGCATACATAAATTCTCATTATAATAATTTTAAGTTTTTGTCTGTGTGTGTTGCAAGGATGTATGTGCAGATGATGTAAGAATATTGAAAAATGAGTGAGGGGAACATAAGTTTGGAATGTGTTTGTTCCATTGGACAACCCTTAAGATTAATTCCTTAGGTTGTATAGAGGCAAGATTCAGCCTGATTTATTAAATTCCAGTTTATATGGTTGGCTATAATTATATTTTATTGTCTGATGATGTCATTGATCTTTTTACTTTGAATAGTTTTTAAACTGTCTATTATTCTTGGATTCCTAGTTGCTGAAGCAAGAGATAGATCGACTGAATGGGCTTGTGGAAACTACAGAAGCTGACTTGACAAGTGGAGGGTCACTGCCTGAAGAGGCCTTAGGAAAGTTACGAGCCGCCTCTGGGCAAGCTAAGTTGCTGATACGACAGAAGCTGCAGCAGTTTGAAGGGCTGTGCCACAAGAACATTGTGAGTTTCTGTTTCTAGCAGCACTGACAGACCTGTGTATCTGGAGCACCTATGTCCTGTGATCCTTGCCAGTTGTTATGGGAACAGACTATATTTACACATTCATTCAATAACAAAGCATCATGA
>NW_019060377.1:163319-181247 GCF_000696155.1 Zootermopsis nevadensis | reverse complement strand
TGACTTTCCATAGTAACTATTCTTCTGTTAACTGTTTCTTGAAAACATTCTATTTTGTTTTTATTCTTCTTAAATCTTGTCATTTGTCGACAAAACAAAGAAAGGAAACTAAATGGTATTCTTCTTAAATCTTGTCATTTGTCGGTAAAACAAAGAAAGGAAACTAAATGTTCTCAGTAGGTCAGGCTTTGTAATGTCAACTGATAGTGTAATTGATGAATAATGAGTGGGCAAAGATGTCTGTCTAATTGAAGGTACTACAGCCACCATTTTCTTGTATGGATTAGCAAAAGCCACCAGAACCTCAGTAAAGACAAGTAATACCCAAGCCAAGATTTGAATCAGAGACTTCACACATACAGAACAAGAGTGCTAACCACTCAGCCCTGGTGTCTGGTGTCAAGCCATAGTTGTGGTGGAAAATAACGTAACAAATTAGAGCCAGAATTGTGGTGGAAAATAACGTAACAAATTACAGAGCCAGAGTAATATTGTGGATCCCGTCCAGCAGCAGAAATGGGGCTGCTGATAACATTATTGTTTTTACCCTGAATGTGTGAAGCAACAAGTGCAGGATGATATAATGAGTGTTTTTGTGAGAGGTGCATTTGGGATTATTTGTTGTTGGAACTTAACACTAACCAAGCCCATCGTTTTCAGTCCGGTGCCGAAACACTATTTGGGTTAGGGTTTTGACTTTGCTGTGTGTTGATTCCGACAGGCACAGAGTTCAGAAGAGCCGTTCCCAACAACCAGTGAAGATTTGGCAGGATTCTGGGATATGGTTATGCTCCAAGTTGAACATGTGAACAAACTGTTTGAAGAGATCACAGCTCTAAGAGCAGCTGATTGGGTGGAGGTAAGTAGTAGCCTTCAGTTTTTTATTTGTTTTTATTTTACTGGAATTGTTAAATATTATCTGAGTTAAAAAGCAGTCATTTTTTTGTTAGAGCAAACATGTTAAAATCATATATTTAAAAACATGTATTAGTATTTTGGTATTTCGTAACGACATTAAGATGATCTACATGACGTTCTTTGTTTCAAACAGTTTGTAATCTAAAATTTTTTGACACATTCTTAGAAAGTTATTCCCATTGTTTTGTAATCATTCCTCACATTACCAGAAATTTCCTGTTTTTCAGTTTTAAATTTTCTGGAAACGAAACATAAATACGTAGGGGTCTTGCACATAGAAAGGCTTTGTACTAAGCTGTTGATAACTGGCCTGGCATTTTAGGTGAATTAATTCTTAATTTCTCTCAATTAAAAAAAATAAACTGTAATGTTTCTTCTTATTTTATGATCTCACATAATGACATACACTGCTTCTTGTTAATAATTTTGTATCTGCCTTTGTTATTGCAGTAAAATTCTCCTTTTAGTATTCTTTTATAAAGTGTGATGTGTGTCATTGGGTGTCACTAATTAAGATTGTTTCCAGAGATCGTCTTTCTCCCAAACATTTTCCTTGGAATTAATATTAAATTATTTCTATTATGAGACACTGATAAATGACTAACAACAGTATTCAATACTGGCTTGTTTCCTTATTGGTGCATTTGTTTGGAATATTTATGTCCTGCTTGTTGCAACTAATTTTTCCTTTGCCATACCATTTGAATTTACTCTGTCATGGTGAACTTGAGACTATTTAATTTAATGTCATATCATCTCCATACAGTATTTTATTACCTGTGAATTGAAGTTTTCACACTGACTGAATGCAGCGAAGTATTCTCAAATAACCAGCTGTGTGTGAGAGAAGTTAATGTCCATTGTTTTTGGAGACTCTGCTTTGCTTCACAGGTTGATTTGTGAGTGACCCCTGACCATTATATTTGCACCCTCAATTAGCCCTTGGGGTTCAGTGTTATCCATGTTGTTTAATCCGTATATTTTGGGACCCGTTCTTCAAGTGCCTGAGCACTGCGGGTCCCAACTTTTTAGTTGGCTTGATCTATAGACTTTCGGTAGGACTCCTTGGACGAGGGATCGGCCCGTCGCAAGGCCTCTACCTGTACACAGGACAGCACAACACAGAAAAACGCGGACAAACATCCATGGCTTGAGTGGGATTCGAACCCACTGTCCCAGCGACCAAGCGGCACAAGGCCCACGCCTCAGACCGCGCGGCCACCGCGGACCCCCAGAGTATAAATACGTACAGTGAAATGGGCAGTTGGGTCATTGGACATTAACTTCGTTTTCACACATCTAATCACCTGAAATTACATTGCTGCAATGTTTTAGTATGTTAGTGTGCAAGATTCTTATATTTTGTTACATGTTCTTCTATGTTAGATGCAGTAAAGGATTAACTGTGAACAATAGTTTTATCATTCCATTAATTATTTGATGGGTCAATAATATAATTTCCAGTAGGTAAATAATGTTGAATTTCTGAAAGTCTCGTCTAATGCGCATTATGTGTCCCTACACTTAACAGTTTTTCAGTTTTGTCATGCAGTTCTTTGTTTATGCCTCATTTCCAATCTGCTAATTGGCTCTCACTGTTGTTTTCCCTGGTGCCCTAAACTCCTGGACTAGGGGCCTGGTAAGCTTTGCTATGCTTCCTTCGACACTTTGGTATGTTGCTTCTGTTACTACTGTTTAACGAAGGGATGGCCAGTTAGGAGACAACCAAATATGAAGGATAATTCAGAATTGTCTCGTAGTATTTTCATTTTTTGCTTTCTTTAAATAAAAGATGTGAAGGCTCTGAATCAGAATTTAATTTTAAATGCCTACTATAATTTAAAAATAATATAATGTGTTGCCCTTATTTTTGATTTTTATTTATACCTGCTGTCACTTTATTTCTGTTTGTAGATATGGTTGTATAATTCTTTCTCAAGTATATGTGTAGAACCCAGTGATTCACATATTTTATATCATAATCATTTTTCTATGGTAAACATGTGACATATTGCAACATGAAGTTCCTAATAATGTTTAAAAATTTTGTCATTACCTCAAAGTTAACACAGTGGTTATAAATTTCAAAGCTGGTCATTGCTTAGTGGGAAATAATTGCCCTTTGGCCTGAGAGTTGTTTGAAGCCCACAAATAAACTCTGTTGGTAAAGTGAAGCATTATTCAAATTCTAAAGCAAGTAGTACATATAGTTACCACTGTGATTTAAGGCACTAAAGGGATTAAGATGGGGGCATAGAAGTAGTGATTGCGGTTCAGATCAGCTGAAAATATAACACAAATAGTGTTGTGGTATTTTTTGAAAGGTATATTTGAATGAAACATGCTGCTGTATAATAAAGATTTTGTCATACTGAATTGGAGAACCATTCATCTCATCATCATCGTCCATCGTTGTTTCCAGCCTGGGGCCGGGTCCACTCGGTAAAGGCCCGCCATCTCTTCCTGTCCCTCCTCCTCTTCCGCCTTCTGCCACTGGGCACCTCTCTCCTTCACTCCTCGTTTTATCTGCTCCTCCCACCTTCTTCGTGGTCTTCCCCTTGGTCTTGTGCCAGTCACTGTTATATCCAACATTTGTCGTGCTATCCGCCCTTCTCCCATTCGTTTCACGTGTTCATACCACTTCATTCTTCATAGAACCATTCATCTATAAAATTCATATTGTATTTCTTCATTCTCTCTATGTCTTTTATACAAAGCGTGTTATCAAAACAACATTCTTTGAGTGCATTGGGTTGCAAAAAAGTAATTATCAGTGCCTAAGGTATAAAGTTGTTTTCTGATTTGTAAACATCAAAAGTATAAACATTTAAAGTGAATCATAAAAAGTGATTATTTCATTGTGCACATGTTATGGTTCAATCTCAGGATTTACTCACAGAGAGACATGATTTTTAAGCTTTATTGTGGCCATCCCTGATTTAATATCTGTGTCAGCATGCTTACACTTTTTTGTTTGGAACTACTAGCTTTCACTTATTCTAGCTATAATTCTGCCTTTTAATTTGCATCCTGTAGTTTTGGAAGTACAGTGAAATATTGTTACAGTCAACACTTATGTTATAAAATATTGTTTTTCAAAATTATTTTTTATTCTAATGTGGTTCTCTGTTTACCCACATAGTAATTTGTTTTATTAAATTCCATTGAACAAAATGTTCCATTTGGTTCGTCCAGCAGAAAGTAATAAAGTAGTGTTCTCATTACAACTAAACATTTTTTGTGTGTGTGACATCATTACATTGACTGTACATAAAACACTCTTAAAATAGACTTAATTTTTAAATGTATCAACATTTGCTATTTTAGAACTTAATTTTTCAGCTGTACCACGTATTGAAAGTCATCGGAGTTCATTGTAATGATATTTCACTGTATAAAGCGTAATAATAAATAGGACCACTGTTCTTTGTTATGCATGCTGAGGTCTGTACTTTTTGATTATGTTTTGTATTAATTGTATAGTTGTGCAGAATTTGACACATTTCACAATTAAATTGATGACTTTTATATGTAGTTACATGCATAGTGGTTGAAATTTTATTTATTCTATTTTGGTGCTTTTAATTTTTATAAACTTAATATCATTCTGCTTCAGATTGTGCATGCCCATCAGTTGGTGTAGTTCAAGATTCATGCACACACTTGTGATGATATTCATGTCCAAAAATAATCCCTACACTTTGTTAGTCCCAGATGCAGTTGTGACTTTGTCGATATGAAGTGTGTAAGATTTGAGGTTTTCACAGCGGTGAGTATGAAGATTTCTGTCTTATGGGTTGTTGCGCTGTGTAGTCTGATCGATGTTTACCAACGTCTCAGAGGCCATACTGCCTCCGTGATCAGGGCGATGAAT
The DNA here is from genome assembly GCF_000696155.1 of Zootermopsis nevadensis. Next base: position 176,455 of record NW_019060377.1, on the reverse strand, counting down.
ATGCCAATAGGATCCACTCCCACGCCTGCTCCCATTGGCTCGGGGCAGGCTACTCCATTCTCATTCCGGCACCTATAAACCTAGCCCCACACACCCTATTGGCTTATTCATCGCCCTGATGACGGAGGCAGTATGACCTCTGAAACGTTGGTTAACATCGACCAGACTACACAGCGCAACAACCCAGAAGACAAATCTTCAATATATTGGTAATGTGTATTAAAGCTGAAAATAGTAGAATGTTCAGAATAAAACCAGAACAGTTCTGTGTTACCGTTGTAATATTCTATACAGTAATGGTTCAACAGATGATGACAATATTTGTCATGAAGACTCGAGAATTATTAGCTTGTTGCTAGTTAAAAATACCACTTTCTGGGTTTTTGTTTGTTTTACTTGAAATTATACCATGTCACATACAATAATTTTTTGACACCCATGATTGACCAAAATATAAAGTATTTAATGAACATTATTTGTAATACAGATAGCTGACGTTTTTGGTTCATGTGTGAAATAGCTGTTTGCTCTGAAGTTACTGGACTTTGGCTAAAGTATAGGTTATTCACATGCGCACATTGCTTCTTCTGCGGATATGACTGAAATGTTTAGGAATATTTTTGTTTCAATGTGGTGTGTGCAGGCTAAGGTTCGAGTCAAGGATGTGGTAGATGGGATACCAAAACGAAGAGTTGCAGGTGGAACAAAACGTAGTTCTGCAGCTCCAACCAAGAGTTCTACAAGCAGTGAGGCAGCTCGCAAGGCTCGAGAAGAAGGCCGTAGGAAGATGATGGAAGAAAGACGTAGGGCCATGCGGGAGAAGCGGGATGCTGGAGCCACATCAGATCAGGTAGAGATATTTGTACCACAGGAGAACGGTAAGTAGCGAGTGCAGGAGGTTGTGGTTATGGAAGCAGCATATGACTGCCAGGTACTGCCAATATTTTTGCACAGCAAACTGACTGTAGGGTTTATTGATATGGAAAGGAAAAGGTGATTCTGTTACATAGAACTTTCAATTTGGACATAAGGAAAAAGCCGAAAGTTGTGAAGGTGTCAAACGTTGCTTGAATCACATCATGAAACAGCAGACAAATTTTAGCCTAATAAGTCATTGATTCACATTTAAAATTATTTGTTTCTTAGTCAAGCTGAACAACTTTATGGTGTGTGTTCTATATCAATACGTTTGTGAAGATCCAGAGTGATATATTGTCATGATTTAATAAATATAATACAGAATGGCATAAAATATATTGTTTAAGTGTTTTATGCTACCTTTTAAAGTTTTTAAGTTTACAAACTAGGGTTACCAACTCACATATAAACTAAATTTTGAACAGTGGTTGTTGATGAGTAGAGAGAGGGCCTTAGTTCAATCTCTGTAAGAAAGACGCCTTGGTCTTGGTGGGTGATTGTATGTTGATAGTATGGACAGTTAACATAATGTTGAGAAATTTCAGTCAAACAACCATTTTGGGGCCCATTATGTCAACTCTGCTCCAGTTTAGTGACTCGTAGGAAGATTCCTGGGTTAAACTGTGATGTAAATATTGATATTAGGGGGGATAGAGATAGATTAGTGCCAGCCGGAAGTCGACAAATTAAACTTGTATGGTGTTAATCTTAACTCCAGAGATTCTTTGGAAATTGGTAGAAAAGTCTTAATTGTTGCAGAGTGCAGACTTATTTTTGTATTGAGCATACATATTAGGAGTGACAGTGAAAATAATGATAATTCCAGAGCATTTAAAATGTACAAAGATAAACCTTCAGGTCATTTATGAATCCCATATAAGGAAAGCTATTTGAGATTCTTGAATTTTCAGTGTTTGGGGGGTGGGGGGACTTGAATAAAATCACTTTTATGAAACAAAATCTAACAGTTAAGTTATCACTCAAAATGACCTTGCTGAATGAAAATTTGGACTCTCAAATTTTTTAATAAAATTAAATGCTTGACAAACATATTTTCTGAACTAGCGCTAAACAAGGAACTGGACGTTTATCAACAGCAGTGGCCATGTTCTCTCTTGCTCCGTTACTTGTCCTAAGGACATGCAGGTTGACTAAACCACGTGACACAAATAGTATGTCTTTGAAATCATGAAAGATGTCCAAATCATTGGTTTCAGAACCTGCACGTTTATGTCATTAAATTTTTATACAAATTCTTTTCGTAAAATAATTTTTGATTTGGAAACAAAACAGTTTGAAATTTTAACTCTTTTCTAATCTTAGTAATGGACAAGTGTTTTGCAGTATGTAACATCTCAGCCCAACAATATTCCCACTTTCATCTTTTTCTAACAGTGCTGATTAATGAATGAATTTAAAGGAGACCCGTCACTGGTTATTCATGACTTACCACACTGAACAAGTTTAAACCAGAACTTTAATACTGCTAACAGAACAGAGCATAAAGACAGCATGGTTATGCCACCTTCAAATACTGATGTTTCAGTTCTTCAAGAAAGTTTTAACTTCAAATGAACTTGGTTTTCTTTGGAGCAGATATTTGGAAAAAGAGAACAGTTAAACATGGATGTATATACCATATTTACTCATGTATAACATGCTTGGTCCCTCGCCGTAGCCGCGCGGTCTGAGGCATCATGCTTCGGACCAGCGATACGGAATGCGCTCTGGTTCGAGTCTCGGGGGAGAAGAAATTTTCTCATGAGCTTTCGACCGGTGTATGGGACCGGTGCCAACCCAGCATCGTGAGGAAATTGGGGAGCTACAATGGGTAGCGTAATCCGGTCATGAAAACTAGCGATGGCTGGGGGTTTGTCATGCTGACCACACGTCACCCTATATCTGGTTGGATGATCGTTCACCTCTGCTTAGGCATGTGAATGTGAGGCCAGCAGCCAGCTAGTCGGCTTTGGCTCTCAGAGGGCTGTTACGCCACGGATTATTATTATTATAACATGCTTGAAAATAAATAAAATATAGGTAATGAAAAAAGGTTCTGAAAAGGTTATGTAGTATGAGATGTCTAATGATTAAGCAAGTAGAGTCAACATTCATCGTTCCAGGTAGTATTTTAAGTGAAACAGACTCGGATGTTAATTTCACGTATCTGTAATTAAATAACAATATGGCCCATCTGACCAATTACAGTTAACCAGTCACTGTGCATGCAGCATTTTGGCAAAATCCATCCTACCGCCTCACTTGAGTGTCAACCTAACGTAATGCAACTGAAGAACCAACATAAAATAATTTATTTGGTTGGTAATGTTTCATAGTTCTGCATGGTCTTTGAAGGATGAAGTAAAATTAAAACTCAAACCCATATTTATGTTCACTTTTCATTAAATTAGGTTAGTTTTAGTTTTTCATTATGTTAGGTTGGCTATTCGGTTTGGGTTTTAGTGTGGCATGGTTACAGTGTATGGCACTGACCATGTGCTCATTGAAATTGATTTTAAGAATTAATAATTTTTCTGGGGAGGGGGCAGTGTGTTATGATTGAGTAAATATGATAGTCAGAAAGAAGACTTAGAACTTTCATAGGTCAGTAAGTCAGTTTGGTTTGAAAAAGTGCACATCTTCATAACTAATGTATTTTCATGCTTGTGAAGGTAAGCATGACTCCATTGCGCACGTGCTGTGTGGTCGTGTCTGAGGGCTGGTATTAACAGATAGGAAGAATATTAAAAAATAATTATTTCAGGTAATTTCACTTTCTATATGAGAGAAGTGAACGATACCAAATGGTTGGTAACTCTATAACAGAATGTGAATCTCAGTCTACATTACAGGTTAAGATCTTATGCATAAATAAAATAATGTTTAAGTGGCTTACTTGTTTATAGCAGTGGTATTCAACCTTTTTTGTTCGCGTACCCCCAGATATAATTTCTCTTCAACTTTGTACCCCCAAAGTTGTTGGTGTATAATTCAAGTTATACATAGTATATAATCTACATATAAAATAAATTAAATGAATTACATTACTGATTATTATTTTTTATCATAAAATAATATATATTTTTTTAAATTTCACGTACCCCCGGGTTACGCGTACCCCAGGTTGAATACCACTGGTTTATAGTACGCATGTTTACATGTTATCGACTGACTTGTACAACGTAAGAGATTGATTTAGTATAAATTAAAATAAGCTGGGCAGAATACCAAAATTTGAGAGAGGAATGTGTAAGGAAGAGAGAATTTGAAATTGGAGGAACTGTATCTATACTTTTATATATATTTAGTTTCTTGTATGGTAGAATTTTGCTTACCCAATGTATAATGTGTACACTAATTTCTCTCTGTGTTTGTATCACACGGAATTGTTTTGTGCAAGCGAAACAAAAGTGTAAATAAGTATTATCTTGTTCCTCTGTGATCTGTACCTCTGCAGATTATACTATACAGGGCTAGTCTAAATTATGTTCCCAATTTAAAACACATGTTTCTGACGTTTAATGAAATTCAGATGCACAAAATTGGTACTGATGGAAAGAGAAACTCTCCAAGTTTATGTTGGTATACTTCTCGGGCGTGTAGTAACACTGTTCGCCGCCAGGGACGATATGAGAGAAAATGGCTGCCATCGAAGACAGGGGAGCCTTTTGTGTCCTGGATTTCCACGTTCACCGGATCTGACGCCCTGTGATTTTTTTCTGTGGGGGTTCGTCAAAGATAGAGTATTCGTGCCACCCTTACCACAGACCTTGCTTGATCTGCGAGCACGTATCACAGCAGCCATTGCAGCAATCGATCATGATATGCTGCAACGTGTCTGGGAGGAACTCGACTACAGGCTGGATGTGTGCCGAGTTACCAAGGGGGTTCACATTGAACACCCGTGATGCACTGAAACAAAACTTGGAGAGTTTCTCTTTCCATCGGTACCAATTTTGTGCATCTGACTTTCATTAAACGTGAGTTGCATGTCTTTCAAATCGGGAACATCATTTAGACTAGCCCTGTGCTATTGGTTTTTATTAAGTAGTACGTTAAGCAGATGAATCGTCTGAAGATGGAGGAAACTGATCATTTTGAAGACCCAGAGGAACATGCTACTGTGATTGATGCCGTCAGTCGTCTGAGATTCACATATTTTTACATGACACCAACTTTTTTATGATTACTATTTGTTTAAAAACTGTGAATCTCATTCTGATATTAAACAGGAGCATGATTTTCAGAATGTTAGAATCGTCTTCTTTCTAGGCCAGTTTGACTTTTTTAACATTCATGGAATTTATTGGACTAAATTTGACTTGAGACCAGAACTTGGTTTTCCAGATGTTTGTACAGCCCCGAATATGAAAGGGTTAAAGCGCAACTGTTCAACTCATTTCTATCACAGAAAAACTTTCATTTGACGTTCTCTTCGGGACAGTGCATTTGAAAACTAAATTAAACCTTGAATGGGATAAACGTAACACCATCATCATTTGGTTGAAACCGTATAAATTTGATGTTAATGAGAAAATATGGAATTGAAGTTATGATTCCACTGTACTTTAAATTCAAATCACATTTACGGAATATGATTTTTGTCATTTGCATTGGTTTATTTATATTCTTTCAAAGTTTTATAATTCATTTGAGCTTTGTTCTGTGTGTGACTTTATGAATGTATGTGTGTGGTACAACGGTATGAAAAAGCTCAGTGTATGAAGAATGTCTTGTTTTTCAAAGATTTGTTTATGAGAATATTTTGCATTGAACCTGCGAGCAGCTGTTCTGTGTGTAGGCATGAGAACACAGAAAGAACATTGAATTTTGCTTAAAGATATGTAAAAACAAAATTCAATTTTTTTTGAATTTGTGTATTGTTTTATCTTGCCATTTTATTTCACGGTTTCGCGTGGGACGTAAGCTTGTGCCTGGAGACTGAGGTATCATTTAAACTTCCTCTTGTTTTGTATCACTACCAGGAGTCTGTTTATGTGCTAAGCCAAGAGATGCTTTGTGCATAACTTTAACTGGAGTAGTTTGTTTCCCTTTGTTAAAAGTTTAAAAGTTACAAAAACCAACATCGTCTAATTGTTTCCTGTTGGAAGTAATAGTGCGTTAACACGTGAGATCCTTGAACTGTTTTATTTTATTTTCAACCCATGCGTATATATTTATGTGTTTTGTTATGTGGAATACTAACTTTGTGTGTCCATCTTTTGGGGCATTCTGTTTGTGTGTGTGCGCGCGTGTGTATGTATGTAATAAATAAATAAATTTATTTTTGTTCTGAAAATAAGATTTTGACCTTAACAATTGCAAATTGAGTTCTTTGGCACATTTTTTACTCAGTTTAACAAAATATTTTCATTGTATTAATTAAATAACATTTAAAAATAAAAATTGTTCCGTCACATTCAAATTTTGAAATTTAATTGTATGTAATATTGTAGTTTAATGTACGATGTGATGGAAGAGAATGTGGAGTGCAAAATTAAATAAACTTTTATGGGTGCTTAGTAGAAAGGAACACATTTTGGACAAAATGTGAACTCATCACACATCACAAAAACAGTGGTTGAACATGAACATTATGAAATTCAATTTTGTGGTTTTTGTAGAACCTAAAGAAAAGTAACATGAGCCGGGATAGCTCAGCCAGTACAGTGACTAGCTACGGGCTGGACGACCGGGGTTCGATCCCCGACGGGGGCAGAGGATTTTTCCTCTAGCCTCTGCGTCCAGACCGGCTCTGGGGCCCACCCAGCCTCCTCTCCAATGGGAACCGGGGTCCTTTCCCTGGGGTAAAGCCGGCCGGGGCGTGATGCTGACCACTCACACCCATCTAGTGCCGAGGTCAAGGAAGAGAGGAGCTATACCTCCTCTCACCCCAAACGCCTACATGGCGTATAGTGGGACAAACTTTACTAAAGAAAAGTAATAGAAAATGAGTAAGATTGATACATTTTATGGCAAAAATGTAAATAATACAAAATCAGTTACTTCTCTCTCTCTGACTGGCTGAAGATGAAAGGTTTTGTAAAATGTTATATGCTCATGATGCAGGATGTAACTTCATTCTTCTACTCACTTGTTGAATAATGTAGGAACTGTGTACATATTTACACTTAATTTTGCATGAAAGTGGTGTATTTTACATTTAAGAAATCCTTCGTGTGACTCTAAAATTTCTTATGTATGAGTCAAACATACCTTTGCTTTCTGTCAAAAAACTGGGAGGCTATTAATATTAATAGGCCTAAGTGTTATTGTTTATGAATGAAGTGTGAAATGATGTAAGTTGTGAGAAACGGTTTTCGTATTCTTCCTCGTCTGTCAAATACTCTCGTCTACTTACAGAAGAGCTCTTATTCCGAGCGCGGGGATTAGACAGTTGGTTGCTTGTCCCAGTTTAGTACGTAAAATTTTCGGTTGTTGCGACATGAAGTGAACAAGTAGTTGGTTCACCAGCTTGAAGTGTTAACATTTGTGACTACTGGAAATCTCAGTTTGTAATGTGGCGGTTTAATTTGGTGATGGGACCATTTCATTCTGTTGTTACGTATGAATTGCATTATTATAGAATTTATTACACGAGGAGAAAATCTTGCTGTGTAAATACTGTGTATTTTGCTTGTACCCACAATTTTCTTTGTTAGGGTATGAAAAGGTTTGTTTTATTCACTACTGTGATGTTTTCAGATAAGGAGGCTGAATTTTTTATACTATATCAGTGTTAATATACTTGTTTAATTGTACAGTGTGTCCACAAAGTCCCTTCGGGATTTTGAAAAATTGTGGCGCGCAAACAAATTGAGCTAGCCACATGCGGTTTGTGGCAGATTACAGTGAACCTCTGGAAGTTTTTTACTGACCTCAGTAGACCTCGATGTAGGCTACCTTGGTAGCACGGAGAACGTCCGGACGATATTCGAGCTCTTGCCACGTTCTGTGGAGCATGTCCGCTGGAATAGCCGAGATCGCATTCCTGATACGGGTCTTCAGGTCATCAAGTCCATTAACTGGTGTTCCGAACACATCGCTCTTGACATAATCCCACAGGAAAATATCCAGTGGTGTTATGTCTGGTGAACGTGGAGGCCAAGGCATTGGACCGTCTCTGCCGATCCATCTTTCTGGAAATGTCCTGTCTAGGTATGCACGTACCTGCAGACAGCAATGAGGTGGAGCACCATCTTCCAGAGTTTCACTGTAATCTGCTCAATTTGTTTGCGCGCCACAATTTTTCAAAACTTTGTGGGCGCACTGTATTATCCTGAAATCTTGGTAATGTGTATAACAGCAATGTTTATTACATGTAGAAGAATATTTATATAAATTACCTTGCCAGTTAACAGGTTAAAATGCTACTTGTCAGACTTGGCTGCCTGTAGCAGCGTACGGTTAATGTTACGGAAGTACGCAACTTCTGAGTGAAACAGTAACTGAACTGTGATTTGCTTTCTGTACCAGTGCCGCTTCACTCCGTCGGCTGTCATACTCTTTGCAGTAAACTCTTCGGAATAGAGTTTACGTGATAGGATAACATTTGCTAATACAAGGATCTAATGATTGTTTTCTATTTTGTTAGAGCGCTATTTTTTATGCCACGCTACTTTATTCAAGTTAAGGCTACGTGTACTAAAAATGTTGTTAATAATTCAAAGAGTTAATATATTAAAACTGTTAAATTATAGGTTTAATCTGACATTTCCATGCGCTCGTAACCATCTCGAGAAAGGAGGTGCTTCAGCTAAAAGGTAAGGGAGGGCATTTACCATATTTCTGTATAGATAAATAAAATGTTTTGCGTTTTAGTAAGTAAAACCTGCATTTGCTGCTATTCTTATACTGACTGAAAGATGAAGTTACTGTCACAGATTTTTAGTACTAAAAATTATCAACTTCGGAACATGCTATTACAAGGAATATGTTTGATATATAAAATTCTTCTTTTGGACTTTGTCCATCATATAAATTAATAAAACTTCAGAAGCTATGTTATGCTTCTGTCTTTAGGTAAAAAGTGTGCCCCCTTTTTTTAACTGAAAACAGAAGCAGAAGCCAACTCCTAGTTTTATTATTTAACAATTTAGATGATGGATTAAATAAGAAAAGAACAGTTCCCCGTATTATCATGCGCCATCGTCGGAAACCTTCGGCCTTTGATTGTTTAGCTTAGAAAATGTATTTCTTTTCACTCTGTAGTTAAGAAAATTAGATAAAGTAAAAAACTGTAAATGTCGATGTAAAATATGTTGACTGAATACACTGGAAAGTAAACGGTTGTAGAAATGTTACTTTCTTTTCAGTGTTGGATACATTAACTTTGCGACTACAGTATTTTATTAATTTGAAATTGTAAATATTATTGATCGTTTCGCAAAATCTCTAAGTGTACGGAACAAACACCGGTAATAAGCATGTTTTCTGAGTGAGAAAATGTCATCGTATGTTAATTTAATGTATTTGTTGGTTTATGTTATGATGTTGAACAACACTTTTCAGCTAAAAGTCGCTTAAGTCAGTATTGTTGACAGAAAAGAAAATATTTTAAGTTGGGGTAATGCAGATAACTATGGAGGGTTTTTTATGAATGTGAACCATAATTAATAATCATCATCATGATCATGTTTATTATTATTATTATTTAGTGTTCTGTCTGACGACAGGTCCATTGTTCTGCCCAAAAAGAGCTCTCCAGTTTTCCCTATTCTCAGCTTCTCGTTTGTCATTTACAAAGTTACTTGTTTTCTGTTTGGATTCTGTTGGAACGCTATCTAAATAGGATTATTCATTTGACATGAAAGACATTTCCTTGTAATTTGTAGGACAGGTGAATTATTGTAATTCTTTTACAATCTATGTTTAATATGAGCTATAACATATAGATATGAAACCAAACTAGATTTTTACCCATGTGTGTCTCACATATGAATATGCGCACATACGCAGCATAACACAACTAACACTAAATTGTGTAGTGTGTTATAAATTGCAAGTAAAATGTGAAGCATCAAAATTGCAGTATGACTTTCAAATTCCTACGTATTTACACTATATATTCCATTGAAAATTTATATTTAGGTTTACTGTGTGCAATAGAAATGTTAAAACTACGAAGAAATTTATGACATATTTGTGACTTTTATGAATAATTTCGTATTTATTCGTGCTGTTTAAAGTAAACTTTTAAAAAATATAATTTCAACGTGTATATTCAGTCTGCTGTATTGTGAATACTATTCGCTATGATTTGGGATTGATGATGAAATATTAAAAGTAAGTGTTCCTTTAATTAGTTACATATTTTGCTTTTAGTAATGACATCTGCTTGTTTCAAGATTGTAATATACTTCAGCAGCTTTGCAGAAAGCAAGGGATGAAGGAGAAAATAATAATTCCAGTTTTATTTCTGTAAAGTGTCATCCTTGTGTCTTTAAGACGTGCTCATAAAAATATTTATTTTTCCTTTATACTTGTATGTATGCACATATGGTTTTATATCCCTATTTTGATAAACATACTTTGTCTTATTGTGAAACATTTTTATAATCTTTGTACAGAACACGTATTGAAAGTTGTTCCATAATTCATATAAATGATACAGGACCTCTGGGTCTTCAGCTTATAATGTTTTAATAAAGATTTTTTTAAACATTTTCCACTGTACACAGACAAAGTACAAATTGTCTGTGGATTAGTTGTATTATGTGTTTCTTTGTTTCTCTGCTTATATGGGCTTGAAAATGCTTAATAAATTATGTAAACATCGCTTGTTCAAACAAAAGTTTAGTACACGTCTTCAGTGGAGAGTCAAACCCATTTAGAAACAAGTATTTAGTTCTCAGTACTGAGCACGTTTACAGCGAAGAACCTTATATACCAGCGCCTCTGGTGGTAACTCTGTGTACTGTCATTTTGTGATGTTTTGTTTGTCATATACAAATTTGTTGGTTTTTAGACTTCAAATATCTGTAGTTAGTTTCCACACATATAATCTAGAATCTTGATTATATTCTAGAACAAGATTTAAATATGTTTGAAAAGAATGCATGCTATTACAAAACTTTTGTTTGTGAGGTTAAAACCGAAAAAAAGATTAATTTTTACATTTATTGTGTGTTGATAAATTTACAGCTTTACAATAGTTTTCATTATAGATTAACTTAATGTGGTCAGAGTCAGAGAAATGTTTTCAAAGCTGAAAGAAACAACAGTATCATTATGTTCGTCTGTAAGAAGTATTAATAGTGACACCATACATGTTCTAATGCATAGAGATCCTGTGACAAGCCATGATCAAAGTTTATTCTGTTGGAGCTGAATACTGTCGTGTGATGATAATTTGTGCCGTTCAGCTTTTGTAAATACCTCATATTGGTGAGATTTCGGAAGAATGAAGACCAAATGAACTCGTTAACAACAGTTACCTCTAATGTCGGTGCCAGATGCGTAAGGAATGAGAAAGGTGGAAATGTGCATGCTTATAGCGACCTTTGAAATTAAATTATGTGTTCATATTTCATTACATTAAATGATTTAGTCAGAAGCGATTTCATAAAACGCACGTGAGCACCGAATTAAACAGTTTCGCTCGACGTATAGTAACGTGATTTGTACTCTGGCTAACTGAGGGAAGTTTTCTGTGGTACAGAACAAGTTACAGCCCCATTCGATTGTATTTTGTCTTCTGCGATCTGATTAGTTCATTCTGTGCGTCAAACTCTCCTGGTAACCTCATCAGTCTACCTGAATGGGCCGGAGAGCAGTGACGGTATTTGGTTATAAAGAATAAAATCACTTTTATCAGCAAATTTCTTGTTTTAACTTCTTCAGTAGTATCAGTTGATGAAAGAAACGTGGCGAGGCAAATGCCATCTATGTACGTGCAGTTCAATTAGTAGAGACAGAATGGAAACAAAGGCCCCTGTTATATGCAAAATGAATATTGGCATCATTTTCTGTAGGCCCACGCTCTTTGGAGGCTTCATACTGTCGTCTGTAACATCGAATGGCAAATACTTTTCTACAATCGCTTTCAGAATTCCATTCCTCCTCATCTGTTGAAGTCTGCAAGAAAAGAATTGTTGGTTCGTATAAACAATCAAGGCTTATGGCGAGATCATTAATGCAGTTCTCAAAAACAACTTTTAAAATGATTTGAACATCCAATAAATTGACTATGGCTATGCAATCTTCTATGTTGCATTTGGAAGAAAGCTTTACAAAGTAAACCTGCCTGAAAGAATCTTCCACTGTTCTGGCAACGGTAACATAAAGCCCATTCCCTTAATTCTCTGTTAGTTTTCTAACTGTCTAGTGCTCAGTCTCATTCATGAATTTTTAGAATTTAATTTATATTATAATAGTCGAATCATGTAGCCACAGCATAACATATGCAGATTTCTCCAACAGTGGGAACATTTTTTAGTAAGGAGCAATGTTTTTAGGACAGCATACAGAGTGCATACCCCAATCAACTTGCAATACTTGGTTTTCGTTGTATTACTGTGCTATTTCCTTTCTCTGCTGGTTGATGCGAGCCTCAGCTGACGTCTGACTTCTTTTGTTTTCGGAAGTGCTAATTTTTGAACAAGACTGTCGTTACTACATTGTTATTTATCCGTAATTTAATTTTGTTTATGATGTCTGTTTCAACGTCGCTTTTAACCATCTATGTACTCTTTTTAAGTAGGTGTGTCGGTATTTATTCATGTTACTTGTTATTTTATAGATGGCAGCACCATAAGACGTTACGTAAGAAAGTACAGAGCCACGACAGTAGGTGCGCACGCGCAAACTGCGCGAGGCAATCCAACAACAGAACACGACGATAGGTAAGACAGATTGATACAAATGAATACCAACATGGCTAAGAGTTGTATAAATAATTTGAAACAACATTGGAATTAATTATGTGTAATAATATACAGTAATACCATGCTCTCCATTGGTCTGAATGCGTTACTGAGCTCCGTGACACTGAGAAATTCAGGCGTGTGTGGATTGTCTTGGCAGTCGCTTGAATCAAAAGCCAAATTTCGCTCCACGTATTAGCTCTTTTCCAGTAATATCGCCCTTCAAATACCCCACAGTTCATAACGTTGCTTCTTTATTTAAATTCGTAAATTCATGTCACCAACACATTTTGTCTAGAGCAGTGGTATTCAAACTTTTTTGTTCGCGTGCCCCCAGATATAATTTCTCTTCAA
>NW_019060377.1:147159-163239 GCF_000696155.1 Zootermopsis nevadensis | reverse complement strand
CCCCCAAAGTTGTTGGTGTATAATTCAAGTTATACATAGTATATAATCTACATCTAAAATAAATTAAATAAATTACATTACTGATTATTCAGTGTTTATCATAAAATAATATATATTTTTTTTAAATTTCACGTACCCCCTAAGATGTCTTCGCGTACCCCTGGGGGTACGAGTACCCCAGGTTGAATACCACTGTTCTAGAGGAACTTCGACATATTTTCATTGAAATGAAGCGAGTGTTGTACATATTTGATTTTGGCGACAACATCTGATCGCTAGATAAACTCTATCCATTGATGTGTGAGTTCTCAGATTTAATTAAACCGAAATCCCTCCCCCCCAAAAAAAGCCGAAAACAAAGGAGGTTCGACAAAACAAACTAAAAATCTACGAAAACATGCAAATTAGGTTCTTGTAGTTTTACAGGTCCGTGTCCAGTGGAGCGACGGGTGTTCACAGAAACTTACCGTTGTGTGAAAAGGCGTTTGTATTGACTTTCTCTGCTCATGATTATTGAGGCGGATGCCTGGAATAACGTTTCTGGAATTTCTACAACGGAGCAGTGATAGTCGCCATAGCTTTGTCGCACGAAAAACGGCGAAATAATGAAAGCATAATTCTTATTTCCACAAATTCGGCGCAGACCTTCTAGGTCATTTGTTGGTAGATTGTCGTAATCCGGTTGTACTAGCCTTTCAAAGACCTCCCTCAGAATTGGGTCCAGCGAGTTCTGTAAAGGAAAGTGTCACCACAGTCAATTTTATTCCCATAAATTTCGCTGACATTTTTAAGTGAGAGTCTTGAAATCTGTGGTATTAAAGTCGCTTTCCGTCTCATATTTTCTTAAAGGCGATTTCAAAAGCTTCAATACTGTACAAGAATCAAGTCTGTGACGTCATTAATTCCTGATGCATCTAACCAAATATTTTTTTTATTTAGTGTTCTGTCTGACGACAGGTCCATATGAACAGGATCCTTCCATCCTTTTCTCGGACTGGGACCTGTTCATATACGTTCTTGGCAGATGATCCAGAAGTCGTTTGCCATTGCCTTCTTCTGTGTGGGAATGGAGTAATTGTTGGGATGCCACGGGGAAGCCCCCGGAGGAAAACTCCGTGTTGCCTAGACCACGGCCTTGCCCAACACCAGTTATAAATTCGGGCACCGCCGGGAATCGAAGCCGAGACCCCCAGGATTACAAGGCCAGCGTTCTAACCGCTAGACCACCTCCTCTTATTATTATTTAGTGTGCTGTCTGACGACAGGTCCATATGAACAGGATCCTTCCATCCTTTTCTCGGACTGGGACCTGTTCATATACGTTCTTGGCAGATGATCCAGAAGTCGTTTGCCATTGCCTTCTTCTGTGTGGGAATGGAGTAATTGTTGGGATGCCACGGGGAAGCCCCCGGAGGAAAACTCCGTGTTGCCTAGACCACGGCCTTGCCCAACACCAGTTATAAATTCGGGCACCGCCGGGAATCGAACCGAGACCCCAGGATTACAAGACCAAGTTATGTAAATGCTTTTATCAAATATTTTGTGTTATGGAAACAGCTTTCTTTTATAAATACATCGCGTTTTACCCAATTCGCATTGTGAAAACACGCGTTGAGAAGGAATGACTATTATCATTTACTTTGCGAGACTTTTCCATCATTCGTTCTTGTCATCCAATGATTCTAGAAAGGGTTATACTTACTTGAAGGTAGTACAGTTGTGCGGAGTTTGGAAACACTCCGAGTCTGTACGTTCCGTCGTTCAGGATTCCCTCGAAGTCTGAGAAGGGCAGCGAAGTTTTCCTGACAGCCAAGTGGGATATGAAGTTGGCACAGTATGCAACCAGGACGATGAAGGCGGTGAAGTACGACGTGAAGAACACCAAACGACAAGACCAAGATCTCGGGGTGATGGCATGGCCTGTAGAGAATTAAGGACATTCGAACACACCGACGTTTTAACATACCGCGACAAGACTGCATATTTATTAAGTACCAAGTAGTCTATTACATCCAATCTGGCTGTAACTATTTGCAGGAGTGTTTCTTGACGAGGCAACAGTCGTAACTAGTTAATAAGTTCTCTGTATTTTAATGAAGCCGAATGCTCAAAACTGTGTTCACCAGAGCCTCAAAACCCGAGGGAATGGTTTGTGATAGCCTTAACTGTTAGCTC
This sequence comes from Zootermopsis nevadensis, assembly GCF_000696155.1. The sequence continues at coordinate 161,064 of NW_019060377.1, read as the reverse complement.
TTTGCCCAGCCATCGAGCTGTCAGACCACCCACTGTCGGCCGTTCCCGACTGTTTATTCAATATATGTGCAGCTCCTCCCCCTTGTGGGGGCTTTGACACGGCGATGAGGGGCCCACTTTATGGAAAATATAAAATTTCATTAAATATTACGACAAAACGTGGAGTAATTAAAACGTGTGAAGTAGCGTGATTTGAATTAATTCCAGTGTCCGGTAGTGGACTTATTTCCGGCAGTGTTAAACCCTCGGGTTCTGAAGTCTTACAAACCAATTGGCTACACAGTAATCAATTAATAGTTGAGGTATTAGTACATTAAGGCGAAACGATCGATAAACAGAATCTCATATTAATCTTATCGCTAAACAATCCACATCTCCACAAAACTGTAACCCAAAGAACCAATTAAATTGTACGTGATTCGGCGTAAACTTATTCTGAGCGTTGTATTGTTTTATAAAACAACTGAATTTTGGAATCTCTGGAGGGATTTTATTAATTCGGTGATGAACCTTCGGTTTACCTATGCCATCCAGTTAGTCAGTACTTACTCTGCTGACAGAAGCTAGCGAGCACACTGATCCACGAGTTGAGGACACTGTAGCTTTCATCTTCATGGTTGTTCCCGTACTTATCTCCGAAATACCACGTGAAGGACAGGAAAAATGCGAGCAGCGAAGCCGATGTGGCCACTGCCCACCACATGTCACGAGACAGCGGCGCCAGGACGTAGCTCCACGTAGAGTCATCGGCGTCGGGTTCCTTTATGAACATCGACATCCTAATAACATAATAACTTACTACTAACAAATGAAGTCCATCCTGTGAGGGAAGGCGGCCAGAGCGTGACGCTTACCGCTAACTTCCATTGTGTGTCGAGGTCTGGAATTCATAGTTTTATCATTGCGACCTCTTACCAAAGGGGACCAGGCGACCTCCTATTTTGCCTAGTGGCTGAACCGATCGTCTACGAAGTTTGGGAGCGACTCATTCGAACCAACCTTACCTGGTTACCACTATTGGAGGAAGGAAATACACTGCAGACATTCTCTCCTGGGTGAATATTTTTGATCCCGACTTCAACCTTGTTACCAACCGTCAGATTCATTACACCGTTCCACGTGCCATCGGCTTCCTGGGAACCGTATGCTCCATCTTCTGCTACAGAATATCCGGACCTGCGCAGACATTGTCTCTCAATTCCACCATCACACAGAAGAGCGAGGGCTTGTCAGAACACGGGAAGAACATTCCATGAACCACGGTCAAAGAATTCATTAAACCGTGTAAAAATAAACTGAAAATATGTCATTCATACTTCAAAGTTTCAGGCAAATTTAGTAAACAGTAATATTGTGATATTTCAGGTTCTGTCATCTGAGAATGGAGTTGTAACGCGACGTTTCGGACACAATCTTCGACTGCTTATAGCCCGAAAAGGCTTCACTGCATTGAACAGTTTGCTGTAATTTTGTTCATATTGAATTTAGGACGACAGAAACACAACTTCTTTCTGTTATGTTCGTGCTCTACTCAGAATTATAGTTGCTGCAGCTGTCTCGCCGCCATTAGATTCGGAACGACCACACGGAACTACAAGTGAGGTAGTTACTTACGTGAAGTTCAGTATTTCTTGTAAAATGTGCCATATTTCTTCTATCTGTCCGCAGAACTTGAGAGCTGCTCTGTCTTTGCAGCCCTCAATGTTTTTGGCCAGGTCCTAAATAAACATTTGATTGTATACATTAGTGTTGCATTAATGCAAATACCCGTTTTGTCTGCCCTGGAACTTTGAGAGACGAAACTCACAGCGGAATATATGCCTGCCTGTACGAGGGCACCTTGAAGATCTCCTCTGCCCTCGCCAAAGGGTGCAGTGGACCACGTGAAGCCTCGACTGGAACTCCAGGTGCCCATGAGGTTTGTCTGCAGAGGACGAGTCGGGTGGACACGGAATACTTCTGTTAGCGATATCTCTTTCGTCGGAGCCACGTGTTGTGCCACCAGGAACTCGCAGCTCAATGGAATGTGGATGTCGGCGAAGTAGTCTTCCAGTGACGTCATATTATCTAGGAACAGTAGCCATCTTCCCGCCGACATGTTGCTTACCGTCGACTCCTGAAGTAAAGAATAATCAAACTCCTCAGAGCAAATTTTGGTAAACATAAATGAGATGGAACGCCATCTTGTGCGGAAAGACCACATTGGTGCATGTGTCGTTCTGTTATCAGGCTGCTGTGTAATCTCTCTCTGGATTTACATCTGTATTCAGAATTGAGACTCTACGATAATTGGCTTTGCGCTCCTATGAGTGGAGTCTGCAGGTGTTTGCACTGTGGACGGTAAGATGAGATCCACCAATCAGCGGGTTCCAGGAGCAAGGATTTCTTTGAGCAACGAAATGGCGAAGGAAATCGGGGAGATTTGTTTTGGATGCGGGGAGTGCCAAAATGTAGGCCACAACGAACAAGAGTTACAATTGAGAGCAGGGCTATGTGATTTGATTGGTTGTCTTAAACATACGAGGTGCGATCGGAAAGTTTCAAGACTGCGCCTATAAAAACCCGTACACTTATCTCAGGTATTAAATTCATCCACCACCCTCGAAGTAGTTCCCCTGGGAGTGAACACAACGATCCCAGCGCCGCTGCCAAGCGCGGGATGACGGCCATTGTGTTTGAGGCCAAAAACTGCCGAACTTTGAGGGCGGTGTGCGCTGGCGCGTTGTCTTGATGCGTCGCATGTGGAGTTCTTCCTTTAGAATCAGCTGACAGGTCCCAACAATGTCGCACAAGTCGTTGATGGTACGACGTCGATCTTCGTGAATGGCCTGCCGAATCTTGGTAACATTTTCGGGCGTTGTGCTCGAAGATGGTCGTCCAGAATGCTCGTCATCATCGACAGGGGTTCGGCCCTTTTTAAAACGTGAATGCCACACAAAAGTTTGCGGACTCCCCAAATGCTTGCTTTAGCATTTCATAGGTTTCCGTAGCCGTTTTGGCGAGTCTTTGGCCAAATTTGATGCACACGCCATTCCGAAATCGCAGGAGGGTCGGTGTAATGCACTACCAAAACGCCCGTAACTAAGAAACAAATGCTAATTCGATGATACCGGCTGACACACTGATTCACTATAAATCTAGGCCGCACCCCCTAGCGGCAGAAGCTCGTACTACATCGGGTTCGCCCGCTATTGACACAGTCTTGAAACTTTCCGATCGCACCTCGTACACGAGGCGTGAAGTCCAGTGTATGGCTTTTTAAGGATCATTGGTTCATTGTGCTCCAACATTCTGGCTTCACAATCCACTGTCTTTACTGAGGAGTCGTTGGTGTCTCCGTTTTCCAGATTCACCTGATTAATTACCATCATGAAAACAGCTGCATCTCGGCCTCAGCGAACTTCGTCCAACCGCGGGTATGAAGACATACCAAATTAATATCGCTTAAGATAATTTAACAGCATTAGAAGTATTCTTCCTTTACCCAACCTCTTCAAGATATTTCTGTAGTTCCCCGTCGCTTGAGAGGATGACGTACAAAGGACGACACTGTTCTTCTATCGGAGTGCTGATGTATGACGTGGAAAATATCACAGCTGTTGTTATTTGCCTCACTGCTATAAGAGCCTTTATTTTTAGTGCGTCAGAATATATGCTGTCGTCTGCAAATAGAGAAAACACAAGTTAGTGACAAGATCTTTAACCCTCTGACGTAGTTTTACGTGTATACACGCGGGCATTTAAACTTAACTGCCTCCCGTTCCACGTGCATATACGCAAGACTCAAGTCTAATTTCTACAACCCATAAGTATGGTATGAATAACGACTGCTTTATGAACTTTGGACTGGTCTGCTGTGAAAGGAATCCTCCTTCTGATGATGTGGCAACAGTGTGTGTATTTCTTTTAACTGTGCTGGCCATTCGTAAGTATAAATGCCTGACCTACAAGTTTTCAAGGCTACCACTCATACATGTGGTGTTTGTTGTGAATGGAATTTAGGGTCTCAAAAAGGTTAAAATGACAGCCATAAATCCTGGAAATAAAGAGAGGGGAACAGAGTCGAAAGACAGAGGAAAAAAGGTCATATCTGAAGCAGACGAAATGTTCCTCAAGTTAGGAATACAAGTGGAATCGGCATGTATGTGTATGTCAGAAATAACAAAATTTTAAACATCTAGAAGGAAACGTGTTAATTACTTGTGCTTGTGTCACGTAAATTTGTGTCCGTGTCCGATTTGTGGAGATTTTGGTGAGTGGTTTCAAGCTATCAGGCCATTATACAGAATTCCCCAAACAGAAGTACACACATCGAAAAATCAAATTTTCTCGTCGTTCGTCAGCTGTACTGAGATGAGGTCATGTGACATCAACAAGACGGGGCACCCCCACATTACCATCGCGATGTCAGGGCCAATTTTGACCACACATTTCCCGACCGATGTATAGGACGCAGAGGATATATTGAGTACCCCCACGACCACCAGATTTGACCCCAAAAGACTTTTCTTATGGGGTTATTTTGAACACCTACACTGGATTTACTATTAACTGAGTGTCACTACTGATTTATGTAATTTACATGCAAAACTCTTCACAGTATTCATCGAGAAATGTGATTATGTGACGTAAAAGGTGGCACTCACCTCGCTGACGCGTAGACTGAAGCAGGTACACGCATGTGGAATGGTACTTATCCAGTACACCGACAGTGACGCTGATCGCCGTGTCTGAGGTAAACCATGACGCGTTGACATGTGTGAGGCAAAGCAGAAATAAGATTTTCCACTTCGATAATTCATCCATGTCTAAGAGTGCGCCCTCGTAATGTTTGTGACGCACTGATAAAACCCACGACTTTGGATTTAAGAAGGAACGTTTCTTGAATGAATTATGCACGAGTGATTGGCTGGTTAATTGCATGAAATTAATTACATTATGGAATTTGATCTTGGTTCATCTTCTTCTTGATTTCTTTATTTCCACACAAGAGTCATGATTCCTGACCTGTAAAAGGCACAACATTGACTTATATTGGTGATTAAGAGAATATAATAAATAATTGTTCTTAGATTCGGAGGAAAGACTTTTGCCTTTGCTGTGAACATGTAAACGAGTCGCTTTTCATTAAATTTCACACAGGTCTATGCAGGTTTTTTTTATTATTTAGTGTTCTGTCTGACGACAGGTCCATATGAACAGGATCCTTCCATCCTTTTCTCGGACTGGGACCTGTTCATATACGTTCTTGGCAGATGATCCAGAAGTGGTTTGCCATTGCCTTCTTCTGTGTGTGAATGGAGTAATTGTTGGGATGCCACGGAGGAAAACTCCGTGTTGCCTAGACCACGGCCTTGCCCAACACAAGTTATAAATTCGGGCACCGCCGGGAATCGAACCCGAGACCCCCCGAGGATTACAAGGCCAGCGTTCTAACCGCTTGACCACCGTTCCTCGAAAAATGTTATACTGTAGCAGTTGCTTAACTCTGCCCCTTATAACAGTGTTTGCTATCAGATTAATTCTTCTGTGGAAATTTATAAATGTCCCCTTCATGACGTGTTTTTTTAATCTCACGGGCTTCGAGCGTCGTTCTCGGGTCCATGGATTTCATGTTGTGTTCATATTCTGTATTTTTACTCCAACATCGGAATTCAATTAATATTTTAAGTGACCGGAAGACTGGAGTGACATTTTATTCTTTGTCACCGGGTCAGAACCAGCCTCTTCCTATCCAATTGGTACAGATGTGGGCAAACAGATTGGCGTATGGCTGACGTCACAATCATAGGAAACTAATGACGATTCTACTAGTAATTAAAAACGTATTTGACCTTCGATTTTCTTCCAAGGTAAACATAATGAAAGTAACCATGATTATGAAAGTGACTCGGGGGGTTGCCGACACACGTACGGGAAGGAAGTTCCTGAATTAATTCAGGATTTCCGAATCTGCGTAATAATTCAGACAGCATGAAAATAAAAATAATATTACGTAGTCATATAACCAATAGGATTCGATCTTATCACATGAAATTGTAACAATTTTAATTACTAAAATTTTGTTTATTGATTCTTAGTTAATCTAACGACGTATTTTAAGCTACGTAGCTTATAATAGAATTATAAGATGATTGTCTTCTGTGTAGTCTGGTAGATGTTAACCAACGTTTCAGAGGTCATACTGCCTCCATCATAAGGGCGATGACTTATCCCCATGTGTGGGTCAATTATAATAGGGCTAATTTTAACAAATTTAAACTCGTAACTAAATTAATATACTCCTCGGATTCTACTATTACAATTTTTATTTTTAAAAGCTCTTGAAGTTGTTACAGCAGAATCCTGTTACCTTTGTGATGATTACTCATTGTTTTAATTTAGTATTGTTTATATTTAAACTTATCGTAATTGAACGAGTGTCAGCCATGTAACAGTTGTTAAGCGGATAGCAATAAAAGTACAACTTACCTTTGGAAGACACGGCAAACCAAACTTCTGCGACCTGTGAGGTGTTTAATATATTTCAGAATGGCGAGCCAAATAATATCATGGTTATAAAGAACGATTTTCAAAAGCACATTATCATTTAACAATAGAAGTATTCATTGTTTCTGTAAGAGGGATTCCACGTGTGCTTAGTCGTGGTGGTCAGACGGTGAAAATGACAAAAGCTGATTAATAAATACAATACTCCTTAGTTCTAATACTATATATATATATATAGTCAGAGCTTCCTTCTGTGAATTTAGCAGATGATAAGGTTTCTGTTGTAATCATTGCTTTAACTTTCGTGTCATCGAATTTTGTAATGAACCTTTGAAGTTCCCACAATAGATCAGCTTAAGAGAAATGTGTTCTTATGCACCTTGTCCTGAATCCTGACAAAGAAAGTACTAAAATAGACTAGTAATAACAAACGCCTTGTTATTTGAGCTGGCAGACATGCTTTGTGTTTATGCTGAAACAGTAATTTTTAATTAAATGTAGAGTGTTGTAGTTAAATTGATTTTATTCGACGTGAAAGCATTATTATTCCAACGACAGGTTCTGGAAGACAGTTGTAACAGATAGCATAAATTCTCTATCGAGTATCTACAATTGAATGTAGAAATTATTTAAACTTCTAAACTGGAGGGCTCCTTAAGGCTTCGACCGGGATGTTCTTTTGTTAAATCTTATGTGGTACCGCCTGATTCGACTTCTAATGGTTAAGTGAAGTGTTTTCTTCGCGGTACGGTCTGGATTCGTAAATATTATGAAGACGATCTTCGGCTTCAAAAGGTTAACCAGCTGATTTTCGTAATGGTGAGGTGTAGTGTTTTCTTCGCGGTACGGACTGAATTCGTAAATAATATTCAGACGATCTTCGGCTTCAAAGGGTTAATCACGTCAAATTGAGGTCGCGCCTTTAATTGCAAAGCCCTGCAATCCTTGCAAGCACGGGAAGAAAACTTATCGCTGCAAAGTGGAAATTCGAGTATACATAAATTATATCTTTGACAGCTAAAATGGTAAAAATTGTATCTGCTACTGGAGATGTCAGTCAGGAAACTTTATTAAATGTTTATTCTTCATGTAAATTGAGCGTTGTTATTACCCAGTCACAGGAACCGAGATTAAAAATTTATTTTGTTTTTCAAAAACTTCCATTGAATTAGAATTAGTTTCTTTGTCCTTGAAACAAACGTCACTAAATATGACGGAGGCAGTATGACCTCTGAAACGTTGGTTAACATCGACCAGACTACACAGCGCAACAACCCAGAAGACGGAAATCTTCATACTCACCGCTGTGAGAACCTCAAGTCTTACGTCACTAAATATGCTAGAGAATGTCTAGACTTCGTGACGAAGAATCAAATCCCGGCTATGGTGCGTTGCAATATACGAAACGTTTTTCTTGGGATTTGTTCATTATTAAATTATAAAAGTGTACGAACTAAAACGTTCCGAAAGCTGGGCCAGACCCACGTCTGAGGCTAGCTCGACCAGGGTCCCAACAGTTAGGCCTTTTGGCCTCGTGTCCATCTTTTACCTGAATACGCCAGCATAATCCAGCTCCCGAAACGTCATTTGTATCATTTTTGTTTTAATTTAGATAATAGACAAAGATTAAAAGAACGATTTCACATAATAAAATTCTGTTTCGTCCGGGAACTGAAGTACAGGCTCTCAACTTGTGGCCAGTATGTTAACCCACTTAGTTAATTTATTAATTTAATGTGGTTTTATAAGTACGAGAAACCTTTTCAATACAAGGTATAATGTGGATTACTTTAGTAGGCTGCAAATTCAGAACATCACTTTCTCAGTCTTGATCCTTGAAATGGTAATAGTACCACAACTTTGGGAATAAATTCTCAGAATAATGATACCGGGAAGTTCATTACCATCTTCATAAGAGCCAGTTTAATCCAATTCAAAACACGTCTTAATGGCTGTTATAGTAGCTTCTTATGGTCCTATTTACAAAGGAATATTTGCCTACATCCGTTCTTTGTTTCCTAGTCCTAATTTTCCGAGTATGATCGTCCCTGCCCAGGTAGCATGGCTTTAATAATCTATCCTCTATCATTTTCCAAGCCCGGCCCCCCGTGTATGCTTTGAAAAGGGCGCACATTCGGGCTATCAATCTACGCTGTGCCAATGTTTCCCAACCAGATTCGTTCGTGAAATTAGCAAATTTAGCCGCTCTCTTCTGCACCCGATTTAGTGCTCTTACCTGTCCTTCCCTGTAAGGGTCCCAACACACAGCTCCATATTCAAGTATCGGTCTCACTAGCGACGTATAAGCTAAACGTTTCGTATTGTTATTTCCCTTTTTTAGTATACGCATTACGAAATGGAGAGCCTTCCATGCTTTAATTAGTGTATAATTCACATGATCTGCCCAGCTCAGATCACTGCGAATAAGTATTCCTAAGTACTTAAAGCTATTTGCCTCTGGAATTAATTGATCCCCAAAAAAGTAACTCAGCTTATCCTTCACCCTAGCTCTATTGAAGCTGACTGCTTTACTTTTACCTGGATTTATCTTCATTTCATTTTCTACCGCCCATTCCCATAATCTATTCATATCTGTCTGTAACTTATCAATGTCACTACTATCCATTATTTTCCTGTATACTATACAATCATCAGCGAAAAGCCGTATATTTGAATCAATGTTTTTCCAAATATCATTAACATAAGCTAGGAATAGCAAGGGACCTAATACGCTCCCTTGCGGCACTCCTGACGTTACCCTGACTTCATGAGATAGCTGTCCTTCCACTCTTACTCTTTGCGAACGTCCTAAGAGAAATTCCTTTACCCATAACACTACCCTCAAGTCCACACCGGTTGCAGCAATTTTTGTAATCAGCCTATCGTGTGGGACTAAATCGAATGCCTTTGAGAAATCTATTATAACCGCATCAGTCCTGATTCCCTCGTCCAATGAATCAGCAACATCTTGACAAACCGTGACTACTTGACTTTCGCATGAGTACCCTGGTCTAAACCCATGTTGACCCTCATATAACCACTCACTCCTTTCCCAGACTTGCCTTAGATACCCTGCTATAACGTGCTCCATTTGCTTGCAAACCACCGAGGTTAAACTGACCGGTCTATAGTTCCCAACTACCGATCGATCTCCCCCTTTATAAATAGGGACCACTATAGCTTTCTTCCAGTCCCCTGGGATAGAATTGTTGTTCATCGTTACCTCCAGCAGACGCGCAAGGTATGGAATCATTGCTTCCCCACCTAACTTTAAAATTTCCCCGGGGATGCCATCTGGTCCGACGGATTTATTTTTCCCGATTGCTGCTATCCGTTTCCTTATGATATTGATACTAATGGTAAACGTTTTATCTGAATCTGTTGATTGGATTAGCTGGTTATTTATCCGTTCGCAACTGAATACCGACGCATAATAAGCGTTAAGGGAGTTGGCCTTTTCTGTTTGATCTGTGATGAGGTTTCCTTTAACGCCCTTGATTGCCGGAATAGTTTCTCTATTACCCTTACGTCTTTTAACATATTTGTAAAACTCTGTCCAGCTTCTCCCCTCTCTTTGCAAGACCGAAGTTAAGAATGTCTCCTGAGCCTTCTTTTTTACTATCAGCAACTCCTTGGATAACCGTTTCAGCTCCGCTTGGTACTGCCCTCCAGAATTTCTCTTATTATAAACCCTCCTCACCTTTACCTTCAGACGTTTCACTTCCTTGGTATAATATTCCGGATCCGGATTTTTACTCAGGATTCTTTGAGGTACAAAACGATCGATACCCTCGAAGACTATATCCTTATAGCTTTCCCATATCTCTTCCACGCTACTACCATTTCCAGCCCATAATTTAAACTTTTCCCGAAGAAAGCTTTGTAATCCTAAAACATTTGTTTTATGGAACATGGGGACTAATCTTTCTACCTGCGGTTCACGGATTTTTTCTTCCCATTCCACTTCTAATATTACCCCACTGTGGTCACTGATCCCCTGCACAATGCTGCAAGAGGTGAGCGAACTTTCAGGCCGGACCAGGTAAACATCCAGCAATGCATCCCCTCGGGTTGGCCTATCGACTACCTGCTTGTACCCATTTTCCCATACCAGTCTATTTATAAATGCCTGATTTCTGCTAGTACCTTCCACGTTTCCCTTCCAATCTGCGTAGGGCAAATTTAAATCACCCCCAATGATACTACGCTTCGTAGAATTTCCTAAATGACTAGTTCGTGCTGCCAATCTTTCAAAAACTTGCATGTCCTCGTTAGGAGCTCTGTATATTCCTATAATTTCCCACGAATATTTTGTATCTATTCCTTTCACTTCTACCGCAATCATCTCAAAATCCTCATCTACCCATAACTCCGTACAGGCAATGAAATGTTTAACACATATGAAAACCCCACCACCACGGGCAGACCTATCTCTCCTGAAAGTTGTAAAATCTGTCCTAAAAACTTCAGCATTGCTAATATCTTCTTTAAGCCAAGACTCCGTGCCTATAACAATATCGGGGTTATACGTGTCAACTAAATTCCAAAGCTCTAAGGCTTTATTATAGATACTCCTACAGTTAACCTGCAGCACCACTAACGACTTGCCTTCAACCCTATATGCTGCTACCGAAGTTAAAGTTTCTGCCCCTGCCCTAGCTTCTATTTCCCTACTCACCAATTTACTCGTCTCTGTTCCCCTTATTTCATGCAAAGCCTTCTGTTCTCCAGTTGATGAATGCCGCGTTTCCCTGGTTGTCCTCGTTCTGTGAGTGCCGTCCACCCAAACGTGTCACGTCTTCCTTCCTTCCTTTATGACAGCTGATGAAGGTAATTCGTTACCACAAGGGACAATCTGCATTTCTGAAACGTCCTCAGTTTTTATGGGAAACACGTGTTGATGTTAGGACATTTATAATATTGTCTCTGAAATTCAGCCAAACACAAAATTAGTTACAAAATTCTGTAGCATAAGTATCCATTTTAAGGACTCGACCAAATTCAAGGTATCGCAGCAGAAGGATATTTGTGAATGTGGGGCACTGTCCTTGTCAGTTCGCCTAGTAAAAGATCGCGTAAGACGCAACTCTTCTGTTTTCGCGTGTAGCTTCCCTGTTTGCCCGCCATTGGCGCTGTGTCCTGTTCCGGGAGGAAAGTTCTCGACGAATGTGCAGTAGTGACATGCAACGCGACTGATTTCAGAAGAAGTGTTTCTTAAGCGAATTTGTAAGTTTCGTAAAGCGTTTGGTTAGAATTATGTAGTAGCACGCATAGTGTACACGTCTAGAAGGCGACCACAAATTAATGTCAAGCCTACCACTGCTTAAGTTTCAGGTTTACCACGTTTGTTTATCGTTATTAGATTTCAATGTGAACATGTGCCCGTGTGATAATTTATTCTTTTGTAAAACAATGAATATCAGCGATCACTTTTTGCGAGTAAGGTTTGCTGATAAGTTGCACTTATTTTCTTGTCGGTGCGAACACTAACGTAAATTAGAAAACGTGTGTGATGTGCTGTGATGTTCTGCCCCATTTGTCGAAGTGATAATCTGTATACTTCATAAGTGAAACAAACAAGAAACAAGTGGGATGGAATGGCCACTTCTACAGCGTTCATCAGGCAACAGAGTCTTCGGAGTGGTTGGTGAGTACAGACATTTTATGATGTTCGTCTGTGCTATATAGTTGCAATATCCAGTGTCCGTGTATGTACTGATTCTAACCACAACTTACTTTCTTGTCTAACCCATACGAGCAATATATTTCATAGTTATAAACTTTGTGTGTGTGTGTGTGTCTGGGACAGTTTAAACTTTCGCGAAGCGTAGTCTAACGTAACAGAAGACTTCCGGACTCTTTATATTAGTCAAATGTGGGAATTCTGAGTCACGTAAACTTTACTTTCTTCCACAAGTAACTCAAACAATAAGTGGGAGCTTAATGAAACAGCAGACACATTAACATTTACTTATTTTTGGTTATTTTTATTCTTGTCCTTTCATCTGTGTGTCCAGTTAACTGCCAGAAGAGAAACTCGTAATGCAATAGCTCTACGCGTGTCATGTCGTTTCCAAGGCCACGATAGACATCCTACTCATTGTGTGCACATAAATCTTACTCGAATTGAAGGACCTAAATTCTTATGGCGAATTTAATAGACTTGATTCATATCAGTTAGATCTGACGGGTTGCAATATACAATTTTAATAAATATATAATTATATTATATAGCCTCCAAACGTTTAATTCCTTAACGATCAATTAATAAAGGCATAAACAGGAGAAGAGTGTTTCTTCGAGACGAGTTGTATCTAAACATTTCGTGTCTTCCTGTGTACTCCAGTCTCTAATATGAGCAGGAGGACGGCTATCAAGACGCCCGCCCCAAGGTAAATGAAGTACACCCGTACTCTGCTTATGGTCACACTGGACGGTTGTTCGGGCGGGACGTCGTCCGTCCTTGGGTAGTATTTTCTCTCCAGTGCATTCAGAATTCCAGCTCGCCTCATTTCTTGCAAGCTGAAATGTTTTAAACTAACGTTATTTGCATCTGAAACAGGCGTAAACACTGCCCTCGACCATCTTCTTCTATATAAAAAAAATTAAATCCCGCATACGTAGTACTCCAATTTGGCGTGGGGGGGTTTGTACGTTCACGAGTTTGAAGATGGCTTTCCTCTCGGATGCCGTCTGATAATTATCGATTATAATCGATGCAGCAAGTTCCTATGAAACATCAGTACGTGGCGCGACATCCCAGAGGACAGCCATCATCCACCACACGCCCGCTCAGAACAAAGAATTAAAATTGCGATTATAAATATTTACGCGGACATTTGATAGCCCCGTTTCGACGAAACGTGGGCACGTGGATATACCAGGTGATTCAAAAAGGACTTTACAACTTTGAAAGTGTATAGAAATTTATTCAGAAGGCTTACAGAATCGGTTTAGGTGTCATTTTGTAGCAAAACAAATCAAGTTTGACTCACGTTGTGCTGTAGTACCGAATTCCGTCACCGCGAGTGCAAGCGGCAGTGAATTTGAAAACGGCTCGAAAATTTTCTCATACCACAGTTACACGAAGATGACCAAAAAGGGACGCATTCACTTCCAGCAAGACGGCGCACCACCTCACTACCTCACAGAAGTCCAGGATTTCCTCAATAACCGTTTCCCAGGTCGGTGGATTGGTCGAACAGGGTCGATAGCATGGCCACCTCGTTCTCCAGATTTTTTCTTATGGGGTTTCATTAAAGATCGTGTGTATGTTCCACCCTTACCTGCCAATCTCACTGAGCTCAAAGCTCGAATCACCGCCGCAGTTGCAGAAGTGACACCGGATATGCTGGATCGTGTTTGGCAAGAAATTGATTTCAGGTGGGATGTCTGCAGTATCACCAATGGCAATCA
>NW_019060377.1:132475-144857 GCF_000696155.1 Zootermopsis nevadensis | reverse complement strand
CAAGAATTTTGTTGAGACTGGTTGTTCTGTTCGCCATGACAAATCTCCAGGTCGCCCGCGTGTTTCTAGTGCTGTTTTGGAACGAGTGAGGGAGAGCTTTGTCCGTAGTCTAGCGAAATCAACGCCTGCCAATCTCACTGAGCTCAAAGCTCGAATCACCGCCGCAGTTGCAGAAGTGACACCGGATATGCTGGATCGTGTTTGGCAAGAAATTGATTTCAGGTGGGATGTCTGCAGTATCACCAATGGCAATCACATCGAACTAAAATGACTGTTTGAGGTAAACCTTGATTTGGTTTGCTACAAAATGACACCTCAACCGATTCTGTAAGTCTTCTGAATAAATTTCTATACACTTTCAAAGTTGTAAAGTCCTTTTTGAATCACCCTGTATATTGCATCGCCGCATCCTCGATAAGCTTATTTCATACAAACATTTTCTGCTAGTAGCAGGAACGTCAGAATCGATTGAGTTTGCTGACTCTTGACAAGGTGTGTGGCTGTACTCACATGTGGCTGAAGTATCTCCTGTACGGACTTCCCTTGCGTATGGTCATTGACGCCATGTGCGAGAATGAAGCCTTTGGAATGGGCACGATATTACACGGCAAATATGTCTCGAGTCCTCTGAGAGATGACAGCGACATGACCGCCCCGTATTTGTCTTTGCTACAGAACCTCTTCAGAATTTCTACGTAATTGTTTGGGAGATCATCTTTGTAAGGTTCGATCAGCTTCTTATACACGTTTTTGAACACGGGATCTACAGATTTCTGAAAGGAAAAGGAGAGAATGTATTTTCTTGATTTTAAGACGCGCTCCTTTCACATTTTAAAATTTCTAAAATCGCGGTGCGTCTTATATTTGATGGCGTCTTCAAATGGAAGGAATGAGGTACGTCCGACATTTCAGAGGTCCTTGATGCCTCCATCATCAGGGTACTCGTCGCTGTGATGATGAATTTGAAACGGCTGTCGTGGTACATGCTGAGTGCAGATATCTGCAGGAACTCAGGTGGCAAGTAATCTGGTCCAAGCGGTTCCATCCAAACTGGAGTCGGAATGCTTAAGTTAATGTTAATTAGTTTCTCGGTCTGTCCTCTCCCCTGTTGTGGTAATCGTGAACTTCTGGGTTTTAAAATGCAGCGATATTTGCTATGGTCGGAGATAAAATATCATGGGACGTGTGTGGTATTTGTGGGTCTTTCGCAGAATTGACGCTTCTCTCTTGACAGGTTTGCAATTTTACAGGTTCCTCAAAAGAAGTCTGATATTGCGCTTTTGAAATCCCACGGAGAGACCTTCACGTGTTTTATACTTTTATGTAAGTTGATAAAAATTGTTCTGCCGTTCTGTGGCAAAACAAGTTCACGGCGAGTATGAAGATGTTCCTCTTCTGGATGTCGCGTGGCGTGGTCTGGCAGCTCTGAAACGTCGGTAACTTTCTACCGGAAGACGGACATCTTCAAGTCTACTACTGTTTACTACTTAGTTAGTGTTCTGTCTGACGACAGGTCCATATGAACAGGATCCTTCCATCCTCTTCTCGGACTGGGACCTGTTCATATACGTTCTTGGCAGATGATCCAGAAGTGGTTTGCCATTGCCTTCTTCTGTGGGGGAATGGGATGCCACGGAGAAACCGGGGAAGCCCCCGGAGGAAAACCCCGTGTTGCCTAGACCACGATCTTGCCCAACACAAGTTATAAATTCGGGCACCGCCGGGAATCGAACCCGAGACACCAGGATTACAAGGCCAGCGTTCTAACCGCTAGACCACCTTTAGTGTTCTGTCTGAGGACAGGTCCATATGAACAGGATCCTTCCATCCTTTTCTCGGACTGGGACCTGTTCATATACGTTCTTGGCAGATGATCCAGAAGTGGTTTGCCATTGCCTTCCTCTGTGTGTGAATGGAGTAATTGTTCGGATGCCACAGAGAAACCGAATTGCGTAAACATTACGTAACAAACGACCACTTGAAAGACGAAGATGAGATTAGAGTACAATGTTAACATTCTTACTGAGCCGAGATAACTTCTCAGGGACTAGCTCATGGTTTCGAGTTTCGTAATAACGTACTGACCCTTCGGTTTACGAGACAAAGTAAAGCTGCCTCAGTATAGGCCATGGAGGCGCTTGGGGGGAGGGGAGGTATTGCGCCTAATAGTTTTTAATTTTGGCTCTAAATTAAAGCGAATGGTCAACGATCCCCTGTGCTTGTTGGGGGGGGGGGCGGCGGCTAGAAGATAAATCCTTCGCCTCTGCCGTGGATCGAACCGCGGTCATCCGCAAAGATTTTACCGACTGAGTTACCCGGCTCGCACTATTACGATGTAGTCGGATTTGAATTTATACAACTGATTCAATAACATCAAATGGTAGACGAAATAGACGTGAGATACCCTAAAATAGTCGATATCTGCAGAGGCGGCCAGAACATCGACTCGGTATGTGCCATCATCAAGGGCGCCCTGAAAGTCTGAGAAGGGTAAGTGATGATGCTGAACGGTGAGGAACGAGATGAACGTGGCTGAGTACGAGATGAACAGGACCAGAGAGGTGGCGTGCGTTGTGAAATAGGCCAGACGCGAAGAAGTGGTCCAGTTGGCGCCGCTGTCGCCTGCGGAGAGATTGTTCATTAAGTCGTGGCTTCCACGGGGCTAATTACAGATTAATACGACATTTATTGCGACTTAAAATGTTTCGGTGCGTCATATTTCAAGGTCTTCACTTCTCCCATAAGTTCTTAATGTGTTCGTGATGTATTGTCATTGAAAATTTCGCATGCCTAGGCCACGTGTAGTGGAACCTAGTCACGTGACATGTCTCGAAAAGTCATTAAGATTTGTTAATGATTTTTTTTTTTTTAAATTTAGGCTATCCCAGAATGTGGTTGTGGTCGATTGATAAGGCAAATTGGTTTCTACTGAATACTTAACTTATAGTAAATTTATATTGCTAAATGCAATAGCTCGGTCAGTATAGTGACTAGCTACGGGCTGGACGGCCGGGGTTCGATCCCCGACGGGGGCAGATTTTTACTCTAGCCTCTGCGTCCAGACCGGCTCTGGGGCCCACCCAGCCTCCTCTACAATGGGTACCGGGGTCCTTTCCCGGGGGTAAAGCCGGCCGGGGCGTGATGCTGACCACTCACCCCCATCTAGTACACGAGGTCAAGGAAGAGAGGAGCTATACCTCCACTCACCCCAAGCGCCTACATGGCGTATAGTGGGACAAACTTTACTTTACTAAATGCAATTTTTCTTAGAGAAGATAAACATAATTTATTTCGGAAGGAAAGTTATAAACTAAGGATTAAAAAAATAACCATTTTTGCCTTTTTGGCGGAGAATATTATTTCATGGTCACTGCAATGATTTCGTACATATGAGAAACCAGTTTTGGAAAACACTTTGATAGGATAAATATAAATTACTTTGCAGAAATTGCCTTTTTAAACACTCAACCGGAGACTAAAATGTCAACTCTTTGGACAAATAACAAATACCCCATATAATAATAATTATAATCGTATGTATCATTCAGGTATTTTTGAAGATTTCATTATATGTGATTTGGAACTGTTGTGATAATGTTTCAGAAGTTGAACTGTGCAAAAATATTTTCATTCTCATCGATACAGCGCATTAAGGACTGTGCATTACTCACCTTGGATACAGAAACCGCCGATGACGTAGAGAGCAGATCGAGATATGCTTTCAATTCGGTTTCGAACTCTCTGGGTTACACGTTTCATGCCGACACCCCACGTAACGTGCAGAACAATAGTGTGAAATAACATTGTCACCAGAAACGTCAGCCAAAGTCGGGAGGTAAATGGTGATAATATGAAATTACGAATTTCTGCTTCATTTTCGCTTTGCCTCACGTGGAGGATCATTCTGTAAAACCCAGAAGACATAAATCTTCAATATAAACATCGCTATAATATACTGGATACTGGGATCGACCCGTTCTTCAAGTGCCTGAGCACTGCGGGTCCCAACTCTTCATTTGCTCGATCTATAGACATTTTGGTAGGACTCCTTGGATGAGGGATCGGCCCGTCGCAAGGCCTCTGCCTGTACACGGGACAGCACAACACAGAAAAACGCGAACAGACATCCATGGATTCAGTGGGATTCGAACCCACGGTCCCAGCGACCAAGCGGCACAAGGCCCACGCCTCAGACAACGCTACGAGGTGCGATCGGAAAGTTTCCAGACTGCGCGTATAAAAACCCGTACACTTTGGCGAGTGTTTGGCAAGAGATTCAGGCAGAATTGCAGATGGTGCTTGACAGGCTGACAAAGAAAGATTTCCAGGGATGCTTCCAGGCTTGGCAGCGGCGCTGGGATCGTTGTGTTCACTCCCAGGGGAACTACTTCGAGGGTGATGGATGAATTTAATACCTGAGATAAGTGTACGGGTTTTTATAGGCGCAGTCTTGAAACTTTCCGATCGCACTTCGTATATGCAATTGAAAATAAATTAAGCATAATTAAGATTAATATGTATACTTGGAATTCCATATCGGTGGGAGAAATGCGATGGAGTTTATGCGTTCTGTTGAGAAGGCCAAGATGTTTATCCCGACGTCAGCGTCTTCCCTGGCTATCATCCCCACGACGCCGCCCCAAGTCCCGTTCTCGTCCTGGTTCCCGTAAGTGCCGTCTGCTGGTTCAAGGTACTCGGACCTGTGTGTTAGGAAGACGTCGTGCATATGCAACACCCGACCTTCAGCCAGACCATAATGCAACACGTTCGGAAATTGTATTCCGTATCGGAACATCCTCCTAATCGCCTTCACTTAACATTAATAATAGGCGTTATACACGAGGACATACGAACTTACCTGTCACCATGGACTATTGCTTCAGAAATTCCGTATTAAATTAAATTAAATTGTGTTGAATAAATAATATTTATGAAAAGAGACTTCAGGTTTTGTGGCGGTGAAAATGTTTAATGTGGTCTTCTGGGTGTTGACGCTGCGTAATCCTGTAGGTGGTTGATAACATTTCGAAGAGACGTGTCGCCTCCATCTTCAGAATACACTTCTACCCTGAAGATGGGGTAGCATCAACAAATTTAAACCGCCACCCTTTTCTGACTGTAAAATAGAATTCTTCTTAAGGAGCTAATAGTTGCTAAGCTAGTCAATGAATTACCTGTATTTTATGGGACGTTAAAGTTCATCACCGTGCTGATAACAGCCCGCCCAGGACTTCGTCACGCGGTGGTTTGTGCTGAGAGGGTTTAGCCGCTCGCTTTCCGCTCGGCGCCTGTGAATTCTGCACTACAATCAACTGCACGGGACTGGCTTGCGTGTTGCCTACACTGTGGAGTAACAACTTACGTGAAATTCATCCGTTCCTCCATCTCGTTCCACAGATCCCACACGTACCCAGATAGCGTCGACTGCTGCTGTCCTCTGTCCGCCGTTCTCGTAAACTTTAGATGGGGCACCTGCAAAATCAATGAGACAATGGGTCATTTTTTATTTGTAGTGTTCTGTCTGACGACAGGTCCATATGAACAGGATCATTCCATCCTTTTCTCGGACTGGGACCTGTTCATATACGTTCTTGGCAGATGATCCAGAAGTGGTTTGCCATTGCCTTCTTCTGTGTGTGTGTGTGTGAATGGAGTAATTGTTGGGATGCCACGGAGAAACCGGGGAAGCCCCCGGAGGAAAACTCCGTGTTGCCTAGACCACGGCCTTGGCCGACACAAGTTACAAATTCGGGCACCGCCGGGAATCGAACAAGAGACCCCAGGATGGGTCATACAATTACATAACTTGGTGAGATTCTATTTTCTTACTGCGTTGACTACAAAGATGGCTGTCTTCTGGGCTGTTAACGCTGTGTAGTATTGTAGAAGTTTACGGACGTTTCAGATATTCTCCTGTCCCATGTACTTCCTCCCTCTTGGGTCCAAATATATTCAGAAACGTCTTCATAAATAATCGAAATCTCTGTTGACCCTTAACGGTTAAAGTTTCATGCATGAGAGTCATAAGTGATATCACCTGTTTACGGAAAGCAGCTTTTATGGTTATACCATGAAGATTTCTTCGTCCCTGAGTAGTCGGTGTGTTGAACCAGACAATGCCACTGGATGAACTCCATTTTGCCACAGGATACTCTCGTAATGGCAGAGTTGGATGGACGTGGTACACCTCAGTGAGCAATACCTTTTCTTCTGTTTTCCCAACCAATCGCAGGGCTACCAAGAACTCACAGTCAAACGGAACGTGAGTGTCAGTCAAGAACTCTTTTGGCGACGTCGTGTCATTGAAGAATACGAGCCACGTTCCTTCTGGAAAGTGTGAGACCTGCAATGTCGCAATCATGTTATTCTTAAATGTAGCACCGGATCTGATATCAGATTCAAATTTGCTAAATTTGTATTTATTAAAGCAGTTCACCGATGTCAAAGCAAACTGCGACTTCCAGTTGCTGGAAGGGATGACGTAGAGCGGCCGACAGTGTCCGTTGACACTTTCGAATTTGTCCACGGGTATACTCGTTAGTAAAATGTTCTTCTTTCCAAAGAAACTTTTCCACTTGATTGACTCAAACCTTTCTTTAAGACCTGTTAATAGAGAATTGAATATATTACAACCAAAATATATTAACAACTCCCTCAACAGTATTTGTTACGGGCCTAACTGTTAAAATAATTGGTAAATGACAAGTACCTTTGGGAACAATTATTCAACTACGTAAATGCCTTAACTATTGCTTTGTTAAAACATTAAAGTCAAATCACAATAAAATAGTAAGATAAGATAATTAAAATGATTAAAATATCATCTTATGTTCCATATCGAGCATTCGATTTACATCGGAACATTCACAGCATGTTTCGGTTTATCAAACCGTCATCAGGTGTAAATTATAAACTTTTAAACTCAAATTACAATTATTTATAGTTTTTACAATTTTATAATTTTATCATCTTTCTCAGTATATTTTATGGAAGTTGTGTTTAGATATTATTAATATAACATTATTTGTTGAGGTGGTGTTATTGATGTTTATACCAGTCTGTGAAGTAAAAGATTTGAAAATATTAATGAAATATGATTGAATATAGAAAACAAAATGAACTAAAATAATATATAATAGCAAATAAACATACCATATATGAAATAGCAGTCGGTTCAGATGTGTTCAGAGGAGAGATCCAGAAGTGTTACCAAAAGTACGTTCATATTTCGTTACCTATCGATTCCTTCAGGTAAATGTTGCGAATACGTAAAATCTTTTGAGGTACTCTTCGGTGTTTTATGCTGGAGTAGCAGGCTAATTCTTCCTACTCGATGCCCTTACAGAAGAGTTCTTACCTGATTCTTGCGTCGAGTGAAACAGGTAGATACACCCCGATCTGTACTTATGTAACACTTCCATGGTAATATCGAAGGCTGTGTTCAGTGGAAACAGACTAGCAGTCACAGTAATAGGACACATTGCAAGAATAATGAGTAGCATCTCACTGCAGAATTTTCTATAGAATATAACAAAAAGTACTATAGCCACTTATAGAAATCGGATAACATTAGTTCAATTTCCAAACTCAATATTGTCTTCTTCAGAAATATTTCAAGATATTATCTGTTGTTTAATGAACTCCTTTAAATGTAAAAGTTGTTTGTTTATTAAATTATTAAAAAGGCCTACACGAGTCGTTTTATCGTATATTAATTTATTTTGACGGAATAAAGGTGTTCTAATGTTCCTCATGTGCTCTACATGAGAATGTACAAGACGTTAAGTAAGTTTAATATAAGACCTCTCTTCGAATAGTGAGTGTGCTGAGTTTATTTCTATGTTTATTTAACGCTTGAAGAAAAAACAAAAAACAAACAACTATAATTTTAAAACAAGCTACTGCTAAAATAATTTTGTTTATAAAAAAATACAGATTCGTGTTGTACAGAATCTTTAATTTACAAACTGTATCGGACGAATGTTACTTTATAGACCCTCATTATATCGTCGATGCCAGTTTCTCCATTCGTTGGGTTAACATTAACTTTCTTGTTTTATTAGATACCGGAGTGTGCGTGCAGAGAACCCACAAAAAATTACAGTTGGCGTAAATTAATCCTTTAATGTTTCAGAGGCCATTGCGAACTTCTACTGAATAAGAAATACTTGATGTTTTTATTATGCGTTCTTTGACTGAAAGAGGCCTACATAAAATTGTCGTACAGATGGAGTTCGTCTCTATTCTTCCAGCTAAACGGATTTCTATTAAATGTGGTAACGTTTTAAAACACTGTCGTAACTACCACCATCCAGTTTTCTGAAAAAAATAATTAAATGTGAGCCTGAGCTACGTCATAGTAAGAAAGAAAGACATTTTCTGATTGACCACCAATGTGTATATTTTATGACCGTGAACGAAGCTCTGTGATATCTTGCGATAAGTATTTTACCCACATGAGACTCAGATGATTATCAAAATGAATAGAGATGATTTCCCTAAACAACCTTAACCAATTAACATTCTTGACGGAGAAGTGTTTTATGTTCTTTACTGATAAATATTAATGGGAATTTCCGCACTCTGGCGTAAGCGACGAGAACTTCATGGCCCTCAAGATGGCCGTCTTCCGAGATGTTTCGTCGTGTGGTCTGTGCAGCAATGACAGTTTAACAGCTGTTTTTGTGAGTCATTGCTTTAACAATGGAAAGCGAGGTCACTGTTGGGGCATATAATTACACCAGTGGGATACAATGGAATTGTTGATTCATGACAATGGCCTCAGATCATATTATTAAAAACATTATCGTGGATATATTTGTTGTCTCTGTAGTTTATTTCGTGTAAGAATGATTTATGTTCGCAGTTCCGTTGAATAACACTTTTAAATTGTCAGTGTACTCCAGTCTTGTTTTTAAGGAGGTTATGGTTGGTCGAATTTAAGTTTCGTTCGAATCTGTCAAAAAGCACCTACTGTTGCTACAGATGAAGTTAATACCATTATAATTTTTGTCAAAAATGAGCTAGTTTAACGTATTTTAAAAATGTGTACTTGCTAATGAATCCATCTTATAAATAAATCGACATTACTCTGGAGTGTAAATTGATTTTTGCATGTTTTTTAAGTCTGAACGCCTGTCTCAAGACTAAAGCACATTCAAACCGAGAAACTTTTCAATTTTCTACACGTGATACGGCGATTGTATGTAATCATGAAGTTCGTGACAAGTTAGAAACACATTTGGGTCTCTAATAGGATGTTTTTGTGTAAGTTTTTTGTTAATTTATTCCAAGAAGAAAACAAAAATGAAAATCTATACTCCATTACATGTAGGATATTTTCCAAAATTAATTCCTTGCGACACTTAATGTCAAATATTACTGCAGTGTTACTGGAAATTAAAACCCAGAAAGATAGATGTTTGTTTCCTTGTATTTCGTCACATATGTATCTCATCAAAGTGATTAAATACAGATTAATCGATTGTAATGAAGTCTGTATTTTGTACGATGAGTCGGTTTTCATAAAGTTTATTAAGTCTGATCTGAACTTAATATAAATTACTGATTTTGTTGTACCAAAATTCAAGTTGCATCACCAGTTTGAGTGTACACTCCTATTAACAAATTCGATCAAAATCGTTTCGGCACGTTTGACAATATAGATCGAGGACACACAGGAGAGACATAACCTGCCATTGTGCATTCATTTTATGCACTTGATGAAGAAAACTTGTGATGGTGATGCCTGATTTTAACTAAAACTGGAAATGTGTTGAAAATTTTCAATAAAACTCCCTAATATAAAATATATATTTTTTTAAAATTTATCGAGAAAGGAACAGAAAGACCATTTCTTTGATGAGAGTTGATAAAACAAAATCTGTAACAAAAACCAAGTATTTCTAGTGAAAGATCAGATTTTATGAAAATCCATTCAGCGATTTTTGATTGTAACATGCGGTGAGACAGACTTGGTAAAGCTAATATGTGCCTTTTTGCAACGTCGTTCTGAACGAGTCTAGCCACACAATTGTAACAGATATGAATATATGAAATATTCCTGTCACGGCGGCTACAATTTGGCAAAGAAACATCACAGGATGATGACATGAGAAAATGCTGTTATGCCAGGCCTCACTGATATCGTTTCACCTTGCAAAGTACCGGTAAGTGCACGAGGCGTTAGGTCTAACGTAGGTCTTTTTACAACTTTGTAAACCATCGTCATACCATCGTTATAAGAATGTAATCGACAAATGGCAGACGCGTGGAACTATTTCACGAGATCGGTTAAACTAATAAAAATGTACACACATAAACTTTGAATTGGAAACTAACCAGATAGTGAACAATCTGTTTTAGGAACTTTCCGATACCACAAATGACTGCATTATGTTAAAAACATTTTCTTCTTCAAAGAACATTTATTTCTTCAATAAAATTTGACTTAAGTATAAGATTTTCAAGGCCATGTCAGTTATGAATGTGGTCTTCTGGACTGTTGTGCTTCCTTCATATTCAGGGTTAAAGTCTGAAAATCGGTATATAACCACAAAGCTACGTAACCCAGAACACCATGAATTTACGACAAAGTCCATATTTCTGTATGTGGGGTGGCCATGAGGGAACTGGAACATGTGACCTTACTAACTTCATCAGCCGATACAGCAAGAAAATCTAGCATTGTGATACTTCAATATACTGGATACCAGGAACGACCCGTTCTTCAAGTGCCTGAGCACTGGGGGTCCCAACGTATCGTTGGTTTGATCTATGGACATTCAGTACGACTCTTTGGACGAGGGATCGGCCCGTCGCAAGGCCTCTACCTGTACACAGGACAGCACGACACAGAAAAACGCAGACAGACATCCATGGCTTGAGTGGGATTCGAACCCATGGTCCCAGCGACCTAGCGGCACAAGGCCCACGCGGCCACTGCGGACCCTAATACTTCAACATATCCCATCAAATTACATGCAAAACAGAGATACAATATTTAACTTAATTTCAAGTTCAATTTAAGTATCATATCAATTTTAATCATAATTAATAATAGATAATATAATAATTTTGAGGATATTAATATCTAATTAAACGTACATTTCAACAGCAGCCCGGTAGACAACCTCCTTCCTTCATTTCTATTGTGTAACTAAGAATTTTAGCTCTGAATATGCGGTGCTTTTATCATTATTAAATGAACAAATAAAACGTACTTGGGGAAGGAGTGAGAGTTGGTTTGTTACTCGGAGCCACTGGCGTAAATGGCAACATTCCAAATCCCAGCAGTTAACAGTAAATGAATGAATGTGTGTGTGTGTGTACACATAGAATGTCGCTAATAACACATCTTCTTTATTACAAATATAATCTTGATGCAGTACAAAATTTTTACAATTGAGTATTCCAAGCGTCTGTCTGTATAACTGACGGAAGTGAAATAGCAAGGCGGTGCATCATCCTTGATTATGATGCTTAACGGTACATTTTCAATGCCACAGATGTTGGTGGATGGCACCTAGTGGGGTGGTGTTTTACTGCAAATTCTCATTGAAATTACAGTGGAAATTTCTGTTCCAAGGCTTCTGTGGGCAAAATGCGGGGGGTGTTGCAGCAGGATTTAACTGCACTTCTGCACTCATAAATCGGATAACGATGTACATACTTGACTGACTTCAGTCTGAGTCACTGTCAATAATGTCACGGATACGAGAGAACCTCTCTTTGATTAAGGCTGTTTTCTCTTCAGCATCGTGTTTGAGGTCTTCATTGTAATTCTTGGTGTAACTGCATCGACTGGATCGATGAGGCCTCCCTGTCACAAATGCATGAATTATATGTTTTGCGATAATCACATATGTTTGGATTTGAGCATATTTTAAGTTGGTATAAATAAACAAATATCAAAGGCCTGGAACTCGGTGAAGATAATTTTAACTGAAACAATTTCTCTGGGTACTGCTCACATGAGTCAAAGACATTCCAAGCTTTACATTCTCAGAAATTTAATATAAAGAACGTATTGGGTGTCATTAAATCACCCCTTATGCCGAAATGCTGTCCATAATAAAATATAGTAGGCATACGGCGAAGCTTTCCACATTCTTAACCTCGGCTCCAGGTGGAGGTATGTGGCAAAGTTAATGTGTGTAACCCCATGCCCAGAATGAGTTGTTTTTCCCAACTGACCCAACAAATTACGATGTTTTGTTTCATATGATAACAGATGCAGTAGCCTCTTTCTGAAATAATGTGCATTAGTTTGAAATTAAGACAAAAGCAAATGGGTCAGCTCCAAACGAGTACTTTCAAAATGAATTCTTAATGAATTTGAATCTGAAGTTAATTGTTTCAGTAAAATGGTTTAAAAAAAATT
>NW_019060377.1:121955-132190 GCF_000696155.1 Zootermopsis nevadensis | reverse complement strand
TTTAAGGTATTCTATCAGTCAGTTGTCAGTAAATCTAATTATTATTAACAGGTTTAATCATTAAAAAGTGAACACCACTGAAAGGTAAAAAAATTGATGTGACATGATATCACCCACAATAAACATTCACGGTACAATATTATGCACAAAGATAAATAAAATAATTCAATTTAATACCATCAGAAGAAAATGGAAAGTAAAATAATCATGCTTCACTTACCCAGTAACTCTCTGCGCAAAGTTTTGAACTAAAATTACTTTTCTGGTTACGATAAAATAATGCGAACTAAACTTTTTAAACCACCACAAATGATCTATGGATCCCCATTTGAGAAACAGTGTACTACACAAAACTAGTAGAAATGAGATTTACTTTTTAAGATCCCATTTAATGTTTCAATAAATCAGCCAATAATTTGATGATTAACCTTTTTCTTCCATTATGTTGCTCACGTCCAACTCCTGCACCTCACGTCTCGTTTCTATCTTTTTGCGCAGACGTTTGCATTTTTGTATAGTTGGGTTTCCTGAAGAAAAGAAAGTAATTTGTATTTCTGTAAAATTATAATTAATTCAAATCACATTTCCCCATTGCCCCATATAATGCTTTCTTCTCCCCTGGTGTGCCAGACTGGCCTGACCAATCAGAAAATACATTATCACAACCCTGGTCCTCAGTACACGCTTCACCTTTAACCCTACATGTGGCAAAGCTCAAAGGAAAGAAGCCAACTTAAGTTAGAAATCTGTTTTATGTAACTAATTTTTCATCGAAGTTTGCTGTAGCACTGTGTAGTCTACAGAAATTTACCTCTGAAACATCAGTAAAATTCTACCACACTACATGGCGCTACACACCAGAAGACAGCCATCTTCATGTCTGCCACTGCGAAAACCTCAAACACCACTTACAAATTTGGTATTGTATGCAAGGATAATTTGTATCTGACTTCTTGTGAGTATTTTTGTAAAATGTGATTAGGAAGGATATTATTCAATTATTCAGGATAGAAGAAAACCATGTAAAACATCAGTAAGGATAGCTAATTTCACAGCTGAAATTTTAAGTATATAATTTCCAAATATATGTTAAGACATCAACATTGAGATAACCTTCTTGGCTATATCAATAATATACACACCTTTTAGTCCTTCCTTTCGTAATAAATTAAGAAGAGCTTCAATCTTTGCTTTGTTACTGCGACAATTTTGCAAAACTTTAGAATAATGTACAATGTGTATTCCGGCGAGACGTAGGTAACGCTTCAATGCGGTGATCCGTTTATTTTCTGGAACCTACAAATACAAGTTACATTTATTTATAATTAATTCTGCATTATATTATATATATATATATAAATAAATAAATGATAAAAGGATTTAGAAGTTCCATAATAATGTTGCAACAACCATATTAATTAATTAATTTTTCAGATTTTCTGCCCACATGTTCCACATCCATTAAGAAATTTGAATTCTCATAAAGGATGGCCAACATATTTTACTGGTGGATATGGTTTAATGTCATTCAAATCTGTTTGGTGAAAATTTGGTAATTAGCACCCTAAATTATGAAACACGACTACTGCACGTTTCAACTTACATCTTTCTTCTCTTTCTTTTTATCCTTAGATCTCTCATCATCAGAGACTGGACTGTCAGAACTGGAATTGGATGATTTGCTTTCTTTCTTTTCCTTAGATGTCTTTTTAATTACTTCTCTTTTCTTTGTTTTGGGCCCTGCACTGCAATCTTCAGACTCAGAGGAGCTCATGGAGTGTAGAGATTTCTTGGTTTCATTTGTCTCCTTTGACTTGTCTTCACTATATACAGAAGAATCAGAGTTGGTATGAGCATCTTCTCTAGAGTTTCTTGAAGATTTTTTATTCTGCATGTCAGAATCAGAATTGTTTCTTGAAGTTCTCTTGCCTTTTTCTCTCTTCTGAGATTGCTTAATTTGTGTTTTCTCTTTCTCTGATGTCTTCAATGATTCACCATCATCAGAATCAGAGCTGCAAGTTGTTTCTTGTTTCTGACACTTTTGCTTTGATGTACTTAATTCAGAATTCTTTAAATTACTTTCAGATTCCTGTGCTGACGTTTCCTCTTCAGAATCCTTTCTGCTTCTTACCTTTTTCACAGGTTTATTTGGCCCTTTCCTGCCACCTCTATTTGTACCATTTGCACTATCTCTTTGCCTAACAGCCTTACTTGATACAGTCTTCAATAAATTCTCTTCTTCTGAGTCTGATTCTGAATCAGATTCCTTTTCTCTTCTAGCTTGCACTTTTGACTTTTCTTTTTTCTGCTTTCTTTTGCCGCCTTCTCTGCCTGAAGTACGCAAACTGCCTTGTTGTTTAATTCTTGTCTTCAATGGTTTCTCTTCTTCAGAGTCTGACTTGGAATCAGAATCTTCTCTGTTTTTATCTTCAACCTTTGACTTTCCTTTGTGTTCTAGGTCAGAATCACATGAACTGGTTCCTTGTTCAGTAGTTATTTTTGACACAGTCTTCAATGGCTTTTCATCTTCTGAGTCTGATTCTGAATCAGATTCCTTTTCTCTTCTAGAATCTAAATTTGTTTTCAATATTTGTTGTTTTATTATGTTCCCTATTTTGCTAGAATCAACTGAAATGTCTCCTTCTTTAGCAGGTTTCTTCAACACAGCTTTCAGTGGCTTCTCGTCTGAGTCTGGGTCAGAAGAAATTTCTCTTTCACCTTTCACTTCCCTCATTGCATTTTCTTGCTTTTCTTTGTTGTCTTCTCTGCCTGAATCACTGGAACTGTCTCTTTGACGTTTAGCAGTTTTTTTAGATACAATCTTCAATGGCTTCTCCTCATCAGAGACTGAATCACAATTCTCTCCTTTTCTGTTCTCTGCTGATGTTACAACTTCCTGTTGCTTCTTTTTGATCTCACTTTTTGAATTATTTAAACTTATGTCAAGCAAAGGAGCTTCAGTGGTGGTCTGCAGTTCCTTCTTTTCTGAATCAGAATTTGAACTTTGTTCATGAGATGTTTCCTTCTTTGGTGGCTCCATCTTTTTGTTCCTTTCTTCTTCTGAACTGCCTGTTGAATTTTTTGCATTGTTTTTTTCTTTAATTAATTCATACTCATTGAAAGACAGTTTGGAATCTTCATTAGATTCTATTGCATTTTCTGAAATATTAGATGAATTTTCATCTTCTGTCTCTGATTTAGAAACCTGACATTTGGGTTTGGACTTTTTGTATGATTTTATACTACTTTTCCCCTGAATTTGCATACTCTGTTTTGATGGCGAAGTTTCTACAGAATTTTCATCTAAGACAAGAATTTTCTTTGTCTGTTGTTTGCAATCTGAATCACTTGAACTAATGTCATCCTGTAGCTTCTCCCTTTTTGGCATATATTTTGCTCCTGATGGTTTTATAACATTTCCCTGTTCATCACCACCATTACTATCAATAGTACAGTCCTCAAAGTGACTGTGTTCCACTTCTTTTTCTGAAACTATATTCTTTTTGTGACCATTACTACGAGCACCATCAAGTTCATTTTCAGGTACTGAGCTTCCAAATTTGTCTTCACTCTTTCTGTGATCTTCCTTCTCATCTTGAAGCTTCTGTCTTTTCTTTACAAGTCTAACATCATTATCGTCTTCAGAATCAGAGCTCGTTTGTCGTAGTTTGACAGCCGCTTCTGCTATTTTTCTCTTGTGCCTCTCTAACACTAAGAAATTATTTTCATTATCACGTTCACTGTCACTTTCTTGTCCTCTCTGCTCCTCATGTACAAGTGGAGCAGAAGGAGGATCTCTGCTCTTGCTCATCATATTAAAGTTTTCTGCTTCTTACCACAAGCTACATGTACAGTGATCCTGTTACAGATGTATCTGGAATATAATACATATTTTAAGATATCTTCATAATAAAAAGTATTTCTGTTAGCTCTGTTATTCCGGATGTTTTCAGTTTATAAACCTATGCTTTTGTGTGTGTGTTGGATGTACGTTCCAACAGTCTTAGCCATCTAAATCCATAGCTCATCTAAATAAAACCTAAAAATTTAGTCCCTACCTCAAATAAAACATAACACGTCTCCATTACAAAGATAAATTGGTTAATGTAGTTTAGAGAAGTAATCACTGTCCTGAGAATCATATTAAACCCCTAAATTCATGCTGTGCAAAATGCAGAGCTACTGGTTCTTAAAGCTTGGTATATACAGTTACCACTGGGCTTTGAAGGTTTATGAAGTTCCATATATTTGGTAAATATGATCCTACTTCATATTCAAGAGGTTATGAGTTCAGATCTCAGCCTGGAGATTGGCTATATCGACTGAGGTTCCTCTGTCTCTCAAGGCAAATGCTGGGATAGTACCTTGAATTACACCACAAGTGCAGCCTTCCATATCTATTCTGATTCATCATGCATTAATTATCTCAACAATTGACACTGTATAATCTGCTCTACTGACAGTGTCATTACATAAACCAGAAAGTAAATAAAGGTATTTTTATTGTAGTGAAATGTTATCCATTTATAAATACATTGTATGTGCTAAGGAATTATTAATAGTGTAACTATGTATGCAACTAGGTCGAATGTAGTGAACGTTGTTCTTTCTATGAACCTTTTTCTGTGGCCTCCATAACATATTTTTCTAATACTGTGTCACTCAGTATGTTGAAAATTAGTTACCTGTTAGAAAAATGCTTTGTCAATGTCATCAGTATTTGGCAATACCTTTCATTTACTGTGAGCAACTGTTCCAACATAATGGAGAATGACAAATCAATAACTAGTATGCATCTTATGCACTTGGAAGGATATATACGAACCACATAAAATATTATCCAAGCAAAAGCAGTGTCAAATATCACACAAATGACAATTTATGGAAGAAAACTGAGTTATATGTAACCACCCATTTACAACAATAGGTTAGGCCTATTATTAATAAATTGCAATGGTGTTTCACTAAATTCACATCTTTTAAACCTTGGGGCCCACAAGTCGGTAAGCTGTGGTCACTGTTTCTAACCCTGGTTAAGGTTGAGGACCCCTGATCTACATAATGCATCTATATCTAAGGCAGCAGTCAGAATGTATAGAAACTTATGCAATACAGGCAGATGTAAGGCACAGCAACAATTACTATGGCATCAACAAATACTATCAAAACCTTTCGGTAAGACTTTCTCAATCTTTACAGAAGTTTACTGTTTCTTTGGCATGTGAAATACACGAAAACAGACATTTAAAAGCTGAAGGGTATTTAACTTTTGTAAGAAAATTAAAAGAAATCAGTGTAGATATAGAAATTATAGCTAAGCATGCTGAATCACTGATTTAAAACCACTCCAGACAGTTTAATAAACAATTAACTCTTTTAAATCAGTTTAACAAATGAATGTTTCACTAGCTGGTGTCATGTACAGGCCTCATACACATAATGCAACATTCTTATCTTGTGACCAAAAACTCTAACCTAACAAACTAATGAAATTTTGCTACAACCGAATTTATTGCGATCACTGTTAAATACTGAATCATTGAACAGTGTCATACTTTCCTTAACTTACTTTGAAACACAGAAAAAATACCACTTCCAAACAAACCGCCTTATGGTTACTTACCATAAAACCATACAGAAATTCAAAGTAACAACGTCATAAAGACATGTCACCGCAATTTCATTATTTAAGTAGCACATTTGAAGAAGACGGTTGTTTACGACTAACGGTATAGGTGGTACATACTTTTGTTACAGAATATCTGTTGACATGATTTATTACATGCTTTAAATTATGTTCCACTTCCTTCAACAGAGTACACACATCAGCTGATATACCACAGAATTAGCGGGAAAACTTGGGTGTGGGAAGATATATTTTTGTTAACTTGAAGAACGGATTTGATTACAACTGGATGTAATGCTTATACTTATTCTCTTGCTAAATCAATGGGTTATAAACAAAAAAGTTCATTCATTACAATGAACTACTGATAACTCAATAATTATACCCCTGGAGTTCTAAACATGGCGTCATAGCGTACGTAAAACGCATCTACTTTTACTATCTCAATGGATATCTCTGGGTTGCGTGTGTGCAGTGTGCTTACTCGCATGACCAGTTGCATGTGCGTTAAATTCTCTATCACACATCAGAGTTTGTCGGTGTTGTAAGAATCGTGTGCAGAGTGCCATATTTGAAACTGTCGTTTAACTTATATGCCATGGAGGTATATCAAATGTATTACCACTTGTTAGATATCAAAGGTGTTTATCAGCGTTTTAGAGGTCCTTGCTGCGTCCATCACCAGGGCGATTGGTGATAAACTGTCAGGATATGTTAATTTCTGTACTGGGAAAATATGCCTCAAAAGCAAATATAACAATCTCCAAGCTTGTGTCACGTTCAAACTCAACATTCTCCAGCTCCTATATGGAATGTTTTCAGATAAGGTGTTGCTTTCCAATTTTGTTTTAGAATATGCCATTAAGAAATCCAGGAAAGATTGGATATATTGACATATTGGCATCTATCTAACACTGATTATTTATTCACCTACAACCATAATTCTTATAGACACTTGTAAGGAGGTTTGTCTAGAAGTAAATGTTCATGTCTTGTTAGAAGAACAAGGTAGCTAAAAATCCTGTGAAAACATGGCAGAAGTCAAGTGTTTTGAGAATGGCATTTGGGAGTAACAAATCAGATTTTTTAATGAAGAACTTAAAAGAAAATTTAAACTAGGGAATGCTTGCTGCCGCTCAGCTGAGAATATTTTGCCTTCTCATCTGCTGTTTAAAAATATAAAGATTAAAAAATAGAGAACTGTAATTTTGCCCATTGGTTTTATGGGTGTACAGATTGATCTCTCAAATACTGTAATGTATTTGTAGATTTTGCCAAAGTTTTAGATAATAATGTCATAGAAATCATATAAAAATGAGCAGAAATGGAAAAGTTTAGCACAGATAAAAAGAATGTTTCATATCATCAAACATAAATATGATGTCAAACAACAAGACTTCAAGTCTAACTCAAAGAGGAGCAAAGTCTGAATAGATCTGTAAACAAAGTTCTGGTGAGAATATCCGGTTTTAAAGCAAGATGCACCAACTACATAATAAGTGTTATAATAACCTAGGTCACTTTGAATGCCTTTCTTTTTCCCCAGTGTTTGCAACATTTCTATTTGCTTGTTTTTATTTTTTTGACTTTGGCTTTTTATTTTATTTTTTGTTTGGTCATCAGAACCAGTGACATTGAAGCATTTTACAGGACACCTGATGTTGAATTTCACAGCTTATCATTTAATCTGAAATAGATCATAGGAATCCTGTACACACAAATCAAACCACGGGTTCATGTGTCAGTAAATATGACCAGTATATTGAAATTAAAAGTTACACTTCACTCACCCCTCATAATATGAAGGAGCTTAGGTTCTCTGAGATGACAAATACTATTATGTAATACAAGAAAGAGTTATAGTGGAACCACGGTTCCGGATAATTTGACGTAAATACGTCTATGTGGTAAGGAGTTTATATAGTGGCTTTATACACGCTTTACAATTGATCAAAGTTTGAGTAAGACAGTACTGCCTACCTTGAATTGGTTACGCTTAAGATGGGTCTGTGGTAGCTGAAATATGTTATAAAATTTGTATGTTTTAGAGTATCA
Organism: Zootermopsis nevadensis; assembly: GCF_000696155.1. The sequence goes on along the minus strand of NW_019060377.1, from coordinate 124,509 downwards.
AACACCATATCTATACAAGATTTTGATCTAGTAGTACTACAATGAGGATTTGACATCAACATTAAGCCAAACGTTTCCTCCATAAATGTGACAAAGCTTTGATTTTCCTCCTTTGAATCAATGTTAAAATCTCCTGTCAATATTATCGGCATTGTATTATGATTTTCTGTGGCCATAACTGAAAACATCTTTGTATAATTTCTCAAATGACTCAAAATAAGTCTCTTACAATCATCAATAGGTTTGTGGTTACAAATATACAGTGTTACAATTAAAACTTTTTCACCATTGACCATACACTCTGGAGTTCATTATTTAATACTTATATTTTTTTACGTTTTCTGTTACAAGATAACACAACAATAGATTTCTTAAACGTTTTTACCAGCACAAAATTATCTAATCCACGACGCACTTCTTCTACAAGCGTTTCGCAGCTCAGCTCTTTCCACAATAACGAAAGCGGATTGTTGACGGCAGTAATGTAAGACAACAATGCACACAAGCTGACCATTGTTGTCAGTCCATATTTACAAATTGTTGATATATCCTAGGTAACCATGTTACACATATTTCTGTCACTTTTTCGTAACATTTTTTTGCGGAATGACCCTTCAATATAGACGTATTTACGTCAAGAATTGTGTGAAACATAGTTCAATTCTGACAATTCTGCCAAAACACTGGAAATACTACTTACATCCATACAGTGCCATAATCCAGAAACAGAATCCATATTTGTCTTTAATACATACGTAACTCTTACATGAAATGTAAATTATTTTTGCTTGTCTTCACAGTACAATACAACACAAACTTGACAAGATTTTAGGTTCTTACAGTGGTGCATATAAAGATGGCTGCCTTTGTGTTGTTGTGCTTTGTAGTCTGGTAGAAGTTTACTGACATTTCGGAGGGGCTTGCTGCCACCATCAAGAGGGAAATGATCCTCAGCCTGTAATCTTATCACATGGCACAACATCCTAGAAACTCATTTTCGTTCCAAACTTGTTTTTGTAGAGGATGGAGACAGCCATGTTTGGACCCACCACAGTGAAAACGTCAAATTCTAAATTGTTTTTATAGACTTTATGGATGTAAATCAATGTATTTGATACATCATTGCAATCTAGTATGCATGTACTGACCTGTACCATTGTGATGTCATTAAGTTGGGTCGTATTTATTTACTGCCGATTAAGATAAGAGGATTTCTTTTGTCAGCGAAATCAGTGGTGAACAATGTGTTACAGTGGGGTTCTAGTCTGGCTTGGGGGCTGATTTCATGAATACAAATAGCTAAAAGCAATAGATCTGTAATTAGAAATGCCTGTGTCAGGGAACTGATGGAAAGTCGGCATCAAGATTTTGCTGTAGGAAGTATGGATTCTCCATGTATACTACACACTTTCCTAAAGTAATCTGTGATTTGGCATTTTTTTTGACTATAAAGATATATGGAGGAAAAGAGGCACGACTCCACACACTTTTAATCACAAATCATGCCAACATCCTAACTTCTGCATTAGATGAAGGAGCCCCCTTTACCCCTGAAGAAATATCCCCGGCACCCATTACATACGACGGGTGAACCACAGAGCCGATCTCGCGCTGCGGCGAAGAGTAGAATTACGATGGAACAGAATGCCGATCGTGCAGCCAGGCCATTGTACCGACTGAGAAATCTCAGCTAAAATTGAAGAAACACGGGTAGCCCACCTACAGATGTGGGGAATGTCTAGGCCACTCAATTACCATGGTTTGAAGGTTGTGAAGGAAAAATGACATTCTGGTGAATTTCGCCACAACTGTCAAGATTTGCGTGCATTTAATTAACGTCAAGAGCCAAGAATAAGTCTGAATGGTATTTGGCGATATTCTTTATGTTAGACCAAATGCAGCATCGAGAGCAATTAGATAATTAGTTTTGATGTTTATTTATCAAGGTGTCAACGGAGGAGTACAGAAAATGCTAGAGAGAAATTAAATCGCGAAGGTATTTTAATTACAGAAATGCATTCCCACAATTTTTATGCTATTAATTACTTGGTGGTCTTTGAGGATATTTTGCTTTTATCAAATCAGAAATTTTGAAATCTCTCGAAGAGACAAGCTTCATTAGACTTTTTCGTCGTTCGATTTCGTATATACTACAGTAAATTTCTATCGTTTCCGGCATCATTAGCGTCAAACTTCTCCCGGTCAGCGCTCAGTTCTTCGGTATTTTATCGCTCGAGTCCTGAGAAATGGATGTAACCAAAACTCGATCCCACAACCACCCCCAAATCATGAGTGCAACTAACCTAACATTAACCTCATTCTCCGACATCCTGTTTTTGTACTCTTGTTACTGGACTTAAATGATGTGTTTTAATGTTTATTTGTAGTGTTCTGTCTGAGGACAGGTCCATATGAACAGGATCCTTCCATCCTTTTCTCGGACTGGGACCTGTTCATATACGTTCTTGGCAGATGATCCAGAAGTGGTTTGCCATTGCCTGCTTCTGTGTGTGAATGGAGTAATTGTTGGGATGCCACGGACGAAAACTCCGTG
>NW_019060377.1:98039-117544 GCF_000696155.1 Zootermopsis nevadensis | reverse complement strand
ATCCGCGCCGGAAATTTTACTCTACGCGTATATTTCCTAAAATGACTTTTGTTTCCACTACACATACTTTCCAAATAAAGATAACTGATATTATTTTATATTATTTAGTGTTCTGTCTGACGACAGGTCCATATGAACAGGATCCTTCCATCCTTTTCTCGGACTGGGACCTGTTCATATACGTTCTTGGCAGATGATCCAGAAGTGGTTTGCCATTGCCTTCTTCTGTGTGTGAATGGAGAAACCGGGGAAGCCCCCTGAGGAAAACTCCGTGTTGCCTAGACCACGGCCTTGCCCAACACAAGTTATAAATTCGGGCACCGCGAGGAATCGAACCCGAGACCCCAGGATTACAAGGCCTGACTGATATTAGAAAGAAATTAATAATTAACATTTCCTGCTAATCCTTAAAAGAGCTATGCATCTATATTCATCAGAATCTATGATCTTTAAACAAAATTCGGTATTCGCTATCATCTCAGGGGCCTGCCTGTCACTAATACTGTTAAATGACTATGCATTCGAAGATAAATACTCAGTTTATGATTAAATATTGAATAGTTAAATCCCTCTGTAGACTACAGTGTTACGATTTTCATGTTAAAAGAGATTGTGTGTCTATTCAGGATAGCCCTTTTATTTATGATTAGTGTTGCTGTAATTGGAAGAATTACATGTATTAACACAAAACAGTAAAAGTTATACAATAATATGTGAAAGTAATTTGACTTGTGAGTTTGGTTTTTAATTAATATAAATTTTCTTCTATATATCGTATCACTGTCTAGCAGCAATTCCAATTTCTGATAAACCTAACTCCACGGATGAGACTGGGTTCAAAATGAGCCTACGTACTGAAGCAAATTAGTTTCTTACCTCAAACATGCTTGTATAAACGGGAATAGCAGGTATACAAAATCCGTATGTCCCAATATCCAGAATCCCCTGGAAGTCTGAGAAAGGCATCTTGTACCGTTGCACAGCTAGAAATGATATGAAGATGGCAGCATATGCGGCGAACAAGATTACAAATGTTATGTACGCTGTGATGTACACTAGGCGACAAGGCCATGACTGAGGAGTTGTGGGGTGCCCTACAGAAAGAGATGTAAATAATGAGAGAAACCAGGGACAGAATAAAATATGAAACAAATTGGAAATTTACAATTCGTACCGGAATGCACAGTTTCACATGAGTCCTTTACTCCTTGGAAATTTAATGTTTGTTTCTGTATACACAGAATATCCCCAAAAAATATGTACACCTCAAAGAATCCACTGTTCTCGCTGTCTGTCAGCTGTGTGGAGATGAGATGACAAGATGGGACACACCCACATTACCTCGTGGTTGCAGGGCCCATCTTGACCACACATTTCCCGACCGATGGATAGGACGCAGAGGACCACCAGATTTGACCCCAAAATACTTTTCTTGTGGGGTTATTTTGAACACCTACACTGGATTTACTATTAAGTGAGTGCCACTGTTGATGTGTGTACTGATTTAGTTTATTAAAATGTCTTTATTTAATTCATTGAAGGTGTGTTTACATCTTTTCGGGACATTCTGTGTGTGTGCGTGTATTGCGTAGGTCGATAAGTTACTTTACAATTAATAGTATTACAGTGACTGATGCTAAGATAGTAATAATCAATGTTTGGTGCACAGGGCAGGTAATCGTGAATAGAGAATATCAACAAAATCCTAGGTTTCAGCTACAACTTACTGCAGCATTGCTCTTAACGATCTAGTGTGGTTCATGAATTTACATGCTGGGTTTGTGGGCAGATGGTCATGCGATCGAATCTTACTCGAGCCACATTAATTTGTTATGAACAACTTTTTGGTATCGTATTTGAAATGCGTATGTTGTAAATTTATCAGATATAACATCAAAATTATCACCCTTGCAGTGTTTCTAATTAATGACCTACAAATAAATTTCATGCGTTATGGTCAACATCTGTACTAAATTTAATGTCTGTTCAGCTGTTGTTGAGTTGAAAGACGCCGAGAGGCACGATCAAATTAAAAAAAAACCCTATAACAACAGCGATATAAGTTACGTTTATACAGATTCATCGGAAAGTCAGGCAACCCAACACAGAAACGGTCTATGCAACCCGTAGGTTCATTAACGTATACACGCGAGCCCGACACTGGACCCTGTCCTAAACCAAATGATCTCTTAGCATTCATTTTAATATCGTCCTCATATTTACGTCTAGATCTCCCAAGTTTTTCTTCTCCGATCAAAATAAATGCCGACATCTAAGAATCTGCAATGGTTTGAGGCATAACTCTCTGCACGTAGATGAGTGTGTTATGGGATGTTGCACCGAGTTGCCTCAGATGTTACAGACGTTTCAGAGGTGTATCCTTTGCCAGATTACTCGCCACAACGACCCATAATACTGTAATTTTTGTATCGCTCACCTTGCTGACAGAAGATTCCGAGAATTTGTATCCATGAGTTATAGACGTTGAAGCTCTCTATGCTGCGATGAGTTCCTTGGCGAGGATCGACGTACCACGTCGCAGAGAGTAAAAAAATGAAAACGATCAGTAACGTAGCTACCACCCACCAGAATTCAGTGGAAAATGGTTCGAGTATATAATTCCATCTGGAACTACTCACCACTTGTTTCTTAATGTATGTTGCTATCCTGAAAGAAATTTACGTTTTAAATTAAATTTGAAACGTGTGAATAAAAGACTGGTCGGGAGGGCGGATGCACATTGAGTAGGGTTAACTGTGTTGCAACCTATAAGACCTAAATCATTGGCTAGCTTCTAGGGTAGATTGTGAAATAAGAACGATACTGATATGAACAGAAGAGTGGATAATTCGGTTCTATTCAAGCCACCTTATTGTAAAGAGGAATCTGCAATTACTTAGAGTTTATAAGATGTACGTAAGTTCTTACAACACCGCGTTGGTCTCATCTTCAAATGGTAAAGTGCGTTTTGACTTGGGTTCTTAAAATAGTTCATGGACAGGATAAACTTCTAAATAGTGCAGCAAACACAACACAGTGGTTTGTATAATCCCCTTGTCATTTCGAGACAGAGAAGTGATTATACCATTTCTTGTAAATGCGCAAATGGCTGTTTGTTTATGTCAGAATCACACGTACACACACATATTTAGCATGCATGGATAATTTTAGGATAAATTAGATTTCTTTGTGTACAAAGATATTTGATAAAATGTAAGCGACTAATAATAAGGTTGAAAGTAACATTGCTTACTTCACTGAGAAGAGAACAGAAATGTAGTCAATATATTTCTGGCGAATTGAGGTCATTGCAAATATGCTGATACCAACATCTACCTGATCTGACAAAAGCATTGTTGGAACACCATCTAATGAAATATTGCCTGTATTAGAAACGTGTCCTCCTTGGACCGGACCGTAGAACTCAGACCTACAGGGGGAAAAAAAACTTTCATAACTTCGCAGATTCTTTACATTTACGTTCAACACCATAGGAATTAATTATTATTATTATTATTAGTGTTCTGTCTGACGACAGGTCCATATGAACAGGATCCTTCCATCCTTTTCTCGGACTGGGACCTGTTCATATACGTTCTTGTGCAGATGATCCAGCAGTGGTTTGCCATTGCCTTCTTCTGTGTGTGAATGGAGTAATTGTTGGGATGCCACGGAGGAAAACTCCGTGTTGCCTAGACCACGGCCTTGCCCAACAAAAGTTATAAATTCGGGCACCGCCGGGAATCGAACCCGAGACCCCCCAGGATTACAAGGCCAGCGTTCTGACCGCTAGACCACCGGTACACTGTAGTAGTATTTTAATAAGAACGTTCAAATAAGGGACTATCAGTAGAGATTATCATATTTTCAGTAAATGTACTTACTTAAAATTAAGTTTATTTTCCAAGATTTTCCATATTTTGTAGTGGATTATGCAGAACTCATCCTTGTTAACACTGCATTTCGATTGGGCCATAGGGAGGTCCTGAATACAATATTAAGAGATTTTCATGAATAAACTTTCTTCCATAATAAGTAATTTGTGATTGGAACTGAAAGAAATGAGTTCATCATTTACCTCACTATTCACACCAACTCTAAGAGAGATGCCGTGGAGGTTGGCTCTCCTCTGAAGTAATGGAGTTGCCGTCCATACGAACCCTCCAGTAGTCGTCCAGTGGGCTACAGGGTGCTGTTGCGGGACCTTGGTTGGGTGATCCTGATAAACCTCCATAAGAGAAAGTTTGATTCCTCCTTTCTGTTCCTTATTCACTGGTCGTACTACTAAAAATTCGCAGTCGTATGGCATTTTAATTTTGAAGAAAAAATCCTCTATCGAAGCAATGGAAATAAACATGAGCCATCGGCCGCTTAATAGACTAGACGCGACTGAAACCTGAAATTACACCAAATAATTAAAGTTATGTCGACGGTATTGGGACACAAAGTTTTCGTGAGAAGACTCGAAGAGAGGAGACTTTCAGAAGATCTAGGCATGAAAGGGATCTTCAAGAATTAGGGTGGCAATGTGTGGATTGGATTGAGCTGGAGCATGGCAGGAACCGAAAAAAGACTTTTGTGAACACTTTGACGAACCTTAGAGATTAGTAAGGAGCTGAGAATTTTCAAGCAGGTACGAGCATCTCAAGGACTGTGTTACTAAGGCGCAAGGAACTTACTAAACCCATCCCTGTGCTGTGCTGTGATATTTCTGTAGGCTTTCATTTACGTGAGAATTTATTTGTAATTATAAATTCTGGTAAATTAACAACGTGACATTTGAGGCGATAAAAATGTTGCTAATGATATTCTTGGTTGTGGACAAAGATTTTGGTGGCGATACCACCCTCAGAAGGTTTGACAACTATCTACAACGCCACACAGCATAAGCACAAAACTTAGCAACTTCATGAAGTTAGTCAGAAAATGAATGCGTTTCCAGATGTGGTTATGTTTACCTGCTCGAGATATCGCTGTGAACTTTCGTCACTATCCAGGAATACGTACAGCGGGCTGTTTCCACGGCAGGTCGAGCCGTCAAGCGCTTCGACGTTTCTTTCCATGGACAGTGTAGCCGTGTAGAAATTTCCTCTTTGAATTAACGTCTTTAAGTACGTAACACTCAATGAACCTGATACATAATAGCATTTACCACGTGACAGACAGAGCATGCATTTTATAACGCGAAATAATCACTTTAGTGATAAGTAAATCTAAGTGAAGAGAAAACATTTTGAATTCAAAAGTCGTGCAAGTGACTTATTTTAACGACTTCCTTTATTTACTATCACAAAATAATTTAGGTTATAAATATTGTGGAGACTGTATTATCCACAGTAAACTCGGAAGATTTACTAATTATTAATTTATATAATATTAATGAGTTACTTTGTAAACGGACAAAACGAACAAGGAATAACCAATCTTCTGGTGTATATAAAGCGTATATATATAGTAAATGTTGATTTATTCTTATTCATTCAAATCCTAAGGTTTATAATTATTTACGCATTATGTGTGTTGTAGTTTTAGGTGGGATTCCATCTTAAATTAATTTCTGCTTCGAAATCACTGTCATTACTGTTTAATTTCTCAAGTTTAGATTAGCTATTTGTTTAGAAATCTGCAAGGATTGTTATTTACGTCTATTTTAATTGTCTACTGATATTCATAATTCTTCATTAAACAACGTCTTATTTCTGAAAATGTAAGATTAACCAAATATCCTCTCTTTAGTTGAAATATTGTCCCGAATAGGCCTACTTCCAGTGTCATTTGCGATGTTTTCTTAATGTTCTGTTACAGTGCATTAATATTCTGCAGTGGTCCCTCGGTTTACGATTAATCGATTAACGATATCTCTATTAACAATCCGCCTTCCATAGGACCACGTTGTATCAATTAGCGATAAATTTTCGATTAACGGTATATAGTTAAGATGTCGCATAGCTTCCTGTTTCGGCCTGTCTGCTAGGTGGACTCCGCAGGTCTCAGCCAATCAGCGACCTCTTTTACCTCGTAAACCGAGCGACCATTGCAACATGGACGGAGGATAAGACATAGGCACTCACCGTGTTGAAGTCTGGAGTGCAGCAGGTACACACATGTTGAATGATAATGGTTCAGTAAACTTACAGTTACATTGACTAGCGTGTTGAGGGGGAATTGGCAATCTCCAACTTGGATAATGCAGAAAATAAATAATATTCTCATCTTATAAATCGAAATGTGTCGGTTAAATTTTTAGATTTTTAAATGGAAATTATATCTCAGTTTGAAAACCTTTGATTTTGTCAGTATACTGAACAGTAAGAGTCTCTGTTCTTTGGTCTTCGCTGTCACAAATATATTTAATTAAACATTCGTAATGTAAGCTCTTTTATTTCCAGAAAGAATGGAAGTACTTCACCTCACCCACTTCTCTATGCAGCGATCTGTTTTTTTTTCCTGTTTAATCTTCTGTTTGCGTGATTTGGTTCAATTTCGTGGTAGTGCTTGTACAATAGTTTCAGATTATGGAGATAAACATGGTATTTTGAACTTCATGCCTTTGTCCACAGGCAATTGCTCACAGAATTGACTCGATACCTAAATTCGATACAGACCTATTTACCAGTTCAGGCTGTCGACTGTCACAGAATTAAAAAGATTTTCAAGTTTCTTATTAAGTCTTATTTTATATAATCTACAGGTCTATATGACTATCTATCGTCTTGGTTTCAATTTGTTTTCGATAGTAGTCGTTTGCACATTTTCTTGAATAGTTTCTGACAAACGCAGTTTTAAACTTCAATTACGCCTATGCCAGTCTAATTAATCACTCATTGCTAAAAATAAACCACGCATTTAACGGTTTCATGAAAATAAAAATTCCTGAAAAATTCAAACAATATACATTTTTAAATATTATATACTTCACAATCATGCTCTTTCTGAAACTTTACATAATATCACGTTTCAAACAACAAAATAATTATACTCTTCAGAACAATTTACGAAATATGACGTTACATACGTACATTATCGTCGTTGGTGGTACACGTAAAAATGCATGGTTAGTATATCTACCATCGCGTAATAAAATACATTCCTTCTATAATTTAGTATTCAAGCAGATACAACCTGAGTAAAACCCCGGGGAACTAAGTTCATCTTTGAAGATGGCTGTCTTCTGGCTTGTAGCGCGTGTAGTCTGGTAGAAGTTTATCGACGTTTCAGAGGTATTTTCTGCCTCCATCATCAGGGTGGTGATTACTGTTACTTATAGCTCTGATGATGGAGGCAGAAAATATCTCTGAAAGGTCGATGAATTTCTACCAGACTACACGGCGCTATTAAACCCAAAAGACAGCCATGTTTATACTCGCCGCCGTGGGAACCATAAATCTAGTAGGAATGATGATTACGCCTACAAAAATTCTATAACCAGAATGTTACCATTAGTAAATACAAGGGGTTACTTATCTGTTAAACGTATCCATTCTGAGTTTTATTTGGTTTTGCGTAATTATAATTTTTTCCTCAAACCTCTCAATGTCCACTACTGGACACAGGTCTCCTATTTGAGGATTTTAACCATACACTACCACGCTGGCCAGTGCAGATTGGTAACGGACAAACATCCATGCCTTGAGTGGGACTCGAACCGACGGTCGCAGCAGTTAGGCGCACGAGTACTCATAATACTTAACGTGAAGTTACTTTAAAGAAATGCTTGAAGTCAACCAAAACAAGACGACTGCATCTGTTGAAGCGACTGTAATTTACTCAATTTTAATCTGAAAACGGAATTGTAGGATTAAACATCTGGCGCCTAAAATAAAGCCTGAACCGAAAAAGTAAGATTTCGGCCAGAAGGCAGATGACAGAGGCTAGAACACCAATCATAGCAATCACTAAAACAGACGAAATGTCTTCGAGTGACGCCTGAGTGCCAGGAACTTGTTCGGCTGCGGGTATAACGCTGGTGTACGTTTCAAGCTTCTTCAAAATTCCAGATTCCCTCATCATTTCAATACTGTAATCAAAAATGAAGACGGACAGTTATTATATCTGTATGACACAATAAGGTATTTGTGCGTTTAACTTTCTGCATGTAATTTTATTATTCCACATAATGAGACCTGCCTACAGCGGAATTCTCAGATGTCGGATCAAAAGTATGCGGCAGTATGTAACATCTGGGCTCAGTTATTTATTTATTATTTATTTATTTTAGTGTTCTGTCTGACGACAGGTCCATATGAACAGGATCCTTCCATCCTTTTCTCGGACTGGGACCTGTTCATATACGTTCTTGGCAGATGATCCAGAAGTGATTTGCCATTGCCTTCTTCTGTGTGTATGGAGTAATTGTTGGGATGCCACGGACGAAAACTCCGTGTTGCCTAGACCACCTCATCTTATTATTATTTAGTGTTCTGTCAGACGACAGGTAGGTTCATATGAACAGGATCCTTCCATCCTTCTCTCGGACTGGGATCTGTTCATATACGTTCTTGGCAGATGCTCCAGAAGTGGTTTGCCATTGCCTTCTTCTGTGTGTGAATGGAGTAATTGTTGGGATGTCACGGAGAAACCGGGGAAGCCCCCGGAGGAAAACTCCGTGTTGCCTAGACCACGGCCTTGCCCAACACAAGTTATAAATTCGGGCACCGCCGGGAATCGAACCCGAGATGTATAATCATATAATTCCACTAGCCATTACCAAGTTACGTGCTTCAAAGTCATGAAAAGACTTTGTTCCCTGTACCACGCGACTCTGTGTCAATAGTATGGCGTTGTTAGCTTTGCTGCGCTGCAAATTCTGAGCTGTCATCACTCACCTAGATTTCGCTGTTAGTTCTGCAACGTTGCACGCTTTTGTTGTGACCTTGAAACATGAAATTTTGTGACTGACCGGTTCATTGCCGTGTTCACAAGAGCTCATCACTGTTCCCATTTTGAATCAGGTGAATGTAGCCCACAACTTTATATCCTATTTATTTAAGATTCATTTTTAATGTTATCCTCCAAATTATGCCTAAGTTTCCCAAGTGTTCTCCTTCATTCGCTTTCCCGTCTACAATTTCAGGCTATATTTTTATAATCTTTCTCGTGCTTGCTACATGCACCACTCATTTCATTCTTTTTAGTAATATTCGGGTTGAGTCATACGGACGGACAGACAGACATGATCGACCCTCTCTGCGGCAATTTTATGCACGTCTTGCGAAGAACGCATAACGACGTACGACAGGTTTAAATTTAGTCAAAATTAAGACCAAAATGGCCTTCATGCTGTTTCTTACTAAAGGCTGAAGAGCTTCTTGTACGGGCAGCTTTTGCTGACGATCATTGATGCAGGCGTCCTGAAGAAGGCATACGGCACGGCTATGACGTCACAGCTCAGTTGCCTGCCACTTACTAGTTCGTCATCAACAGCGAAAGCGTAATTGTTTTCATCACATATTCGTTGGAATCCTTCCATCATGGTCTTTGGTAAGTTGTTGATATTTGGCACGATCAGTCTCTGGTACACTTGCTTCAGTGCTGGGTCAGTTGCTTGCTGGAACAAATAAAATTCTGTAAGCAGGAAATGGCCTTATCAGCTGTTTCCTCGTAAAGTCTAAAAAACCTATTCACCAATTACTGTTAACACTTCTACAAGCAGCTTGCGTCTTCCTTGAATATCAAAAGCCTAAACTTTAAATAATGTGAGTATTTTGTAAAATTGATGTAGACTTTTCGTCGAACTTGCTGGAACGATACAAATATAAAGTAAAATTAAATTATTTCGTTATTCCGTCAAATCACAATGTATTTAAAATAAGATAATTAAAATAATTAAAATATCATTCTGTGTTCCATATCGAATAATCGATTTTACAATTGGAATAGTTACAACATGTTTCGGTTTTATTAAACCATCATCAGGTGTAAAATTATATTAAATTTAAAACTCAATTACAATTTTTTACAATTTTTCGTAGTGTAGTTTTTTGGAGGTCGTGTCCAGATATTTTCATATAATGGATCAACTGTATTGTTTGAAGTGATGCTTTTGATGTTTACATCGGTCAGAGATGAAATAGTAGACAACACAGTTGTGTCTGGAGTTGATCCAGAAGTATTACCGTATCCGATCAAGGTTTATTACTGAATCACAATATGACGCAAATACACTATTTTATAAAACATATTCGTACATAAACTGAAACACAGACGTGTTCACCGACATATATACATAAATCATTTCGTGTTTTTACACTGAGTTTACACCAAAGGCTTAAATTGTCAAATTACTTGTTACTTGTGACCAGTGACTTGTTCCTACCAGCTACCTATCCTTCATGTTAATGTTGATATGCTTTATCTAGACTGTAAAGAGGAGATATCGCAATTTAAAATTCATACATGCAGTTTCTGTCTTCGAGTAGTTTAGCCAAAACAAAGGAACAAAGAAACAACACATCCTGATGATAGATTTTATGAACATACAATCAATTTAAGAAACGATACGGTAGACTTCCGGTATTAAAGATTGTGCTTTTATTACATTGTTTCAAATTACATTTACAGCAAAACTGTGTCGGAGCTAAGCGGTACATTACGCGTCGAGACACTAAAAATGCATACAAAATATTTAGTCGGATAGTCTGAAGGGAAGAGACACGTTGAAGGATATAATTGTGTTTATATTAGGTAATAATAAAAAGAAATATGCTGTGACGGTGTGGATTGGATTAATCCGGACAGTACCCAGAGATGACCTGTTGTGAACATGGTATTGAACCGCCGGGTTCCATAAAAGTTAAAAAAAAATTGTTGTGTAGATGAATGAAAATCAGTTTCTGAGTACGTTACAAAAGTTTAAGACTTATGAGAACGTAAACTGTAAAAGTGGGAAGGGAAAAGAGCATTCTTTCCGTATAACAGTAGAATATAGCCTGGAATTTGTAATGGTACTCCAAATGTCGACTGGTTCTCGTCGGTGCCAGAGTACTTCATCTCTAAAATTCCAAACTGCGGGCAGCTCCGTGTACTAAAATGGAAAATCTACTGGAAAGTCTACGAAGTACACAAGTGGTTTGAATAGCTTTTTCCCACCGGACGAGCCACTAAAACTTCATTAATTTTCAAAGTTCATCTTTACATACGGTCAAAAATGAGGTAAACCATTTACTCTAATTTATATGTTTTGGTAACAATGCATAACCCCTGGGACCCACCCAGCCTCCTCTACAATGGGTACCGGGGTCCTTTCCCGGGGGTAAAGCCGGCCGGGGCGTGATGCTGACCACTCACCCCCATCTAGTGCCGAGGTCAAGGAAAAGAGGAGCTATACCTCCACTCACCCCAAACGCCTACATGGCGTATAGTGGGACAAACTTTACTTTTACTAACATTTACGGGATCATAAAAGTACGCGGTAATTTTAAATGCACATATTTACAAGACGGCTGTCATATGGGTTCTAATCAAACTACACGGCGCTACAAACCAGAAGATAACCGTCTTCGAATTCACCGCCGTGAAAACCTCAAATCCTAATTAGTTAACTAGTAAGTATCTTAGTTACTTAGTGATTAATTTAAGTAGCTGGTTACTTAGTAAGTTCGTTAATTACATAGTTATAACTGTCAGTTCAAGTGCAATTTAACAAATAAGTGAAATGGTAACAGTCAACAAATATGTCGGTTATGTAACTCATCACACGACGTCGGTTGTCGAGATTCATGAAAGGATCATCGTAGTCTAGACTCACGACTCCCAAAGCGATGGTTAGTTTGTGCGTCACGTCAAAGATTTAATAATTATTGTGGACACATGCCCTAACCATTCCCAGATAATTAGCCAGGGATTACAGTCTGACAATAGACTCGCTTCAAGTTGACATATAAATACGAATCCCGACAGTAGGAAATGTATGCCTCGCTATTGTTGTGTTACGTGCATTATTCAGATAGCCTATTTACTCTATATGAAACAGAGGACGGCGAATAACCTGTTCTTGGGCCGGGTGATTATATTTCGTCAATTATTTTAATTATCTTATTTTAAATACATTGTGATTTGACGGAATAACCAAATAATTTAATTTTAATTTAACAAGTCACAATATGACGCAACTACACTATTTTATAAATTTAAGTAATTTCAACATTGCGCTCTGTACGTAATTTTTTTTGAAATTTTCTCGCTGTCAACGTGACGAGATTACTCGATTGTTTACAGAGCCTGTAAGTTCTCAGTAGACGACAAAATGTTGTATTTCACTTGTGCCGTTATCATTAAGCAGCTTTTAGAAAATTAACTACTTACGTAAAAAAGGTCGAGGTAAACGGATAGACCCACCACAGCAAAGCGATACGTCCCGATGTCCACAAGTCCTTGAAAGTCTGAGAAGGGCATTGAAAACTGATGCACAGCCAACATGGATATGAAGATGGCTGAATATGCAGTGAACAGTATTACGTATGTCAAATACGATGTTAAGTACAGTAAGCGACACGACCACAAACTTGTCGCGATGTCGTGACCTGTCGAAGAAGTCATGGAAAGGAAATGGAACAACATCTTCACTCTGCACGAATCAGCGTCACTCATTAACAACATCGAGGAATGTAAGATTGGCGGAAGACGTCTCTTTGAAGATTTCCGTCTTCTGGGTTGTTGCGCTGTGTAGTCTGGTCGATGTTAACCAACATTTCAGAGGTCATACTGCCTCCGTCATCGCCCTGATGACGGAGGCAGTATGACCTCTGGTCTTCCCATTCAAGTTTATGTAAAACATCTAATTTATTGAACATAAAAAGAAAAACATGGAAGATGGATAAGTTTCGTGACACAGTGAACTGTTTAAAGTTGCTGAATTGGAATGAAAAGCAACTACGTTGTAGGAAGATTATAAAATTATACAAACTGGAAAATTCGAAGGATAAAGCGTCTGAATCTGTTATTACATTAAACGATGTAGTACAAATAATGTTTGTTATTAACTACGTTAAGATTCACGTACCTTGTTGACAGAAGCTTCCGAAAATGTATATCCAAGAATTATGTATGTCGTACATCTCTTTGCCTTCTTGCATCCCAAAACTTAAATTTATGTACCAAACTGCTGAAAGCGAAACAGTGAACACCGGCAATGAAGCCAGTAGGACCCACCAGAATTCAGGAGAAAATGGCGCTAGTATGTTCTTCCAACTCGAATTTGACCTTTGCTTCTTGATAAAGGTGGAGATCCTGTGGAAATAAACACTTGCTAGCGAAAAAATGCTAAAACAGCGTGTGATTTTTAAATTTAGAAAGATCAGACTTCATATATTTCATATAAAGTAACTGGAAATAATTCTGCTTTGAATGCAGAAAATAGGTCATGAGTTCGCTCTTTCAAATAAATACTCCGTAAGAGCACAGTGACCTCTATGCATGGTCTTCGTGTGAGCATAGACAATTGCACTTGTTATGGTGAAACAAGCCTTGCTGCCTTGGAAGGGAGAGACAGCCTCAGCGACTAGGAGGGGCTATTCGAATTAAACCGAAAATAGGAAAAATTTGAATTCCTTGGATAAAAGGGTTTCAAACCACACAAGACAAAAACGGTTAGCCAGCTAGTTGAGAATTACGCTCACGGTGAGAGTAGAAAAGCAAAAACGCCTTCTGGTTGGCTGGTTAACGATGCATTTCATCTTATCGGTTCAACCGCAACGCTAAACTATAGTAGGCATGATTCGAAGGAAATAAAATATCTGTTTTAAGAAGCAAAGACGTTCTTGATTTCCCAAACCACAAAAGGCTTGTAAGATTTGAGGTTTTCACAGCGGTGAGTATGAAGATTTCTGTCTTCTGCGTTGTTGCGCTGTGTAGTCTGGATGAAGTTTACCAACGTTTCAGAGGTCATACTGCTTCCGTCATCAGAGTATGAAGATTTCTGTCTTCTGCGTTGTTGCGCTGTGTAGTCTGGATGAAGTTTACCAACGTTTCAGAGGTCATACTGCTTCCGTCATCAGAGTATGAAGATTTCTGTCTTCTGCGTTGTTGCGCTGTGTAGTCTGGATGAAGTTTACCAACGTTTCAGAGGTCATACTGCTTCCGTCATCAGAGTATGAAGATTTCTGTCTTCTGCGTTGTTGCGCTGTGTAGTCTGGATGAAGTTTACCAACGTTTCAGAGGTCATACTGCTTCCGTCATCAGAGTATGAAGATTTCTGTCTTCTGCGTTGTTGCGCTGTGTAGTCTGGATGAAGTTTACCAACGTTTCAGAGGTCATACTGCTTCCGTCATCAGAGTATGAAGATTTCTGTCTTCTGCGTTGTTGCGCTGTGTAGTCTGGATGAAGTTTACCAACGTTTCAGAGGTCCTACTGCCTCCATCATCAGGGCGATGAGTATGAAGATCTCTGTCTTCTGGGTTGTTGCGCTGTGTAGACTAGTCTACACAGCGCAACAACCCAGAAGACGGAAATCTTCACAAAAGGCTTGAACGAAATATGATGTAATTCTCTACAACTGCGTGGCGGATGGAGGCTTGGGACAAGGACCAAGAAATCTTAATTTCGACCTCCTATTTTCAACCACAATTTCATACAAAATCATATTAAACTTATATAATCGATTGGCTGAGAAGTCGTGTTGTAGTAAAAACTTTCATAATGAAATTCATTAATAAGTTAGTCGTGATTCCATTTTGGGATATTTTCGTGTTGTTGCCTCGAAACTAAGAGGGGGAGATAATTATAACTTGCAATTAGCCTTACGATTTATTAAGCTTACTTTGCCGGAAATATGACAGATAGGTAACTGACAACAGAAAGTCGCCTAGAAGTCATTGCGAATTTGCCAATAGCAACATCCGCCTCATCTAATGCCAGCATTCCTACTACGCCATTCCAAGACCCGTTCTCATTTTCGTAACTGAAGTTTCTTCTAGGACCACTGCGATAATCCGACCTAGACAGAGACAAATAATCATATTAAAGTTTACATTTGCATTTTTAAATAGTGCGTGTCCACCTACAAAGTTGAACGTAGTTGTCACTTCACGGCTTCCAGCAGGAACTGCTATATAATACTTCAGCTGGTTTTATCCTTTTCATGGAGCGGTGCATGACTAATTGCTCTGTGTGGTGAGTCGTGCAGTTCCAGCCGAGAAGTGACAGTTGCCTCCACCTTTATTACTAAACTCGCTGTATTTTTGCGTTGTTGTAGTAGGCGTAATTGTAATTCTAGTAAATACAATAAATTTCGTTAATATAATATTAAATTGTAGTCATATTTAACGGACTAATTCCATAGACATAAATATTTTTTTTGAGAATCTGACGGCAACTGAGATAGTCAAGGAATTTCTAGTCTTTCGTGGACTCTGGAAGTTCGTTCTTGTATGAAGAAGAGACCACCGTTTTTCACTGTCTGTGTAGGTGGTATACATGCGACCCTCAAATCAACCCTTTCATTTAACGCTCCTCTGAGCAGCTGTTGTCCACTACATAATTCCAGCCAAACACAAAACTACGCAGAGCTCGCGTCTTTATACCTAATATCGAAATTTCAATGGTCTTAACGGCCATAAAAAGGCATCTCTGTGTATATGCCACCTTATGATATGCAACATTTAAAAGCGAAGCTTCAAATTCTGTTCTAATTCAAATATACTTACTTAAAATTAATTTTATCCTGTAAAGTATTCCATATTTCATATGAAGTTCTACAAAACGTTGTATGTCGTCTGCATTTTGAATTGATATCAGAACGAACCTGGACATGAAATTAAAAGAGAGGTTAGGCACGCAAGAACAATTAACTAGAGCATTTATAATCGATATTATAAAACCAAAACATTTACCTCTCCAGGTACCCCCACTCTGATCACAAGGTCATGCAGGTTTTCTCTCCTGTTAAGTAGAGGTTTTGGGGGCCAAATTAAACCGTCACTGGATGTCCAGTTGGCAACACTGTGCGTCTTGGACGTCCGCGAGGGGTGGTCCTGATAAATTTTCTTAAGAGAAATCGTAAAATCCTCGATTCCTTTCCGACTAAGAGATTGGCCAACGAGGAATTCGCAGTCGTAAGGAACTTTAACATCGGTAAAATATTCCTCTATTGAAGATGCAGAGAAGAACATGAGCCATATTCCACGCGAAATAAGAGGCGTGACAGAAACCTGGAAGAATTTTATAAAACATTGTAATTAAACTCATGTGGTATTCCTTTTAATGCGATTAATACAGATTTTAATGAGGAAAAAGGTTTTGTGTCTCCGTTGCACACACAAAAATCTGACAAATGCTCACAGTTAGAAATCCTATTAGGATAATAGGACTTTTTCATGCACAATACAGAACCGTTAAACGTGATGTATAAAATAAATTTTAGCAACCACAGCGAAGAACATTACACAGACGGTGAATTACTAAGTGTAAACTATCATACAAGGGATATATAAGAACCTAATAAGAATACATTAAATGTATGAATTTTGCAGTATAGTCATTTAGTAGCAGATGATAAAGTTGCGTCATATTGTGATAAATATATATTTGTTTAAATCTTGTCAGTCTAATCACAATAAAATTCCTATTAAATATTTTTCATTTAAGAAATTATATTTAAGTTTATACAATTTTATACACCTGAAGATGGTTCTTTTAGAGCCGAAACATGTCGTGTAAAAAGTGATATTCTAATGTAAATCGAACATTTAGATAGAGAATATCATTTAATATATTTTAAATATTTAAATGTTAATTATGATAATATTTTAATATTTAATAGAAATTTTATTGTGATTAGACTGACAAGATTTAAACAAATATAGTAGCAGATCTTAAAATTAAAGAAAATTAGTGTAAAATCAATTCCTTATCTTCTGACGTCGACTCCTGAGATGTGGGAGGAGAGATGTATTGCGGGAACACTAAGCGTTAAAACTGATGGGTGGTTTAGCATCGCAGTTAACTGACTAATAGAACGGAACATGGAACACAAATCTGATTTTAAGTGTTACAACACAATTCGTGTTTTACCTGATTCAAGTAACTTCGTGTTGTTTCACAACTCGATGCTAAGACAAAGAGAGGGCGGTTTCCCTGGCAACTCATTCCATCAAGTGCGTCGGGGTTCGTTGCCATACTCACAGAACCAACCGAAATGTTTTCTGCCTTTAGGAGTTTCTTCAGAACCAACAAACTATGAGTTTTTAAGTTATCTGTAACGAGGTTATAATCATTATGCAGCACTCAGAGTAAATCAGAGTTTCTGCAGAAAAGAAACATACTCTAAACAGCTTACAAATCAGTTAGTCATTAGTTTCCGGGTTACGTTTGTACAACACAAACAAATAATATTTAATTATATCTATTTACGGAGACACAGAATTTCAGTTATGAAGAATAAGCAGTTTCTCGTACGAGGTGCGATCGGAAAGTTTCAAGACTGCGCGTATAAAAACCCGTACACTTATCTCAGGTATTAAATTCATACATCACCCTCGAAGTAGTTCCCCTGGGAGTGAACACAACGATCCCAGCGCCGCTGCCAAGCCTGGAAGCATCCCTGGAAATCTTTCTTTGTCAGCCTGTCAAGCACCATCTGCGATTCTGCCTGAATCTCTTCTATCGTCTCAAATCTCCATCCCTTTAGCTGAATTTTCATCTTTGGGAAGAGGAAGAAGTCACACGGAGCTTAGAAAGGAAGCTGGGGTCGGTTCTTGCAAGATCTTTGAGCTCCTGACAAACGAAAAGTCGATTCTGCTTCTGGTCCTCAGACAGGAACCTTGGCACAAACTTGGCTGCGATGCGTCGCATGTGGAGTTCTTCCTTTAGAATCAGCTCACAGGTCCCATAGCCTATCCCAACAATGTCGCACAAGTCGTACAAGTGATGGTACGACGTCGATCTTCGTAACAGTTTCGGGCGTTGTGCTCGAAGATGGTCGTCCAGAACGCTCGTCATCATCGACAGAGGTTCGGCCATTTTTAAAACGTGAATGCCACACAAAAGTTTGCGGACTCCCCAAATGCTTGCTTGAGCATTTCATAGGTTTCCGTAGCCGTTTTGGCGAGTCTTTGGCAAAATTTGATGCACACGCCATTCCGAAATCGCAGTCCCATAGTCTATCCCAACAATGTCGCACAAGTCGTTGATGGTATGACGTCGATCTTCGTGAATGGCCTGCCGAATCTTGGTAACATTTTCGGGCGTTGTGCTCGAAGATGGTCGTCATCATCGACAGAGGTTCGGCCCTTTTTAAAACGTGAATGCCACACAAAAGTTTGTGCACGACCCATTGCGGACTCCCCAAATGCTTGCTTTAGCATTTCATAGGTTTCCGTAGCCGTTTTGGCGAGTCTTTGGCAAGAGATTCAGGCAGAATCACAGATGGTGCTTGACAGGCTGACAAAGAAAGATTTCCAGGGATGCTTCCAGGCTTGGCAGCGGCGCTGGGATCGTTGTGTTTACTCCCAGGGGAACTACTTCGAGGGTGATGGATGAATTTAATACCTGAGATAAGTGTAGGGGTTTTTATACGCGCAGTCTTGAAACTTTCCGATCGCACCTCATACATGGTGTTTCCCTTAAATTTAAGTTTCCTACTTTATATTTTCTAAACGATCAGCGACAAACGTATAATTCCATTGCAATGCTCACCTTGTATGCGTGCGGCGTGGAACAAGTAGACACACGATGAATGATATCGGTCCATTACACCAATAGTAACGCTGACGACGCTGTCCAAAGGGAACTGTGACGCTCCCATTTGAATAAAACACATTACAAACACAATATTCATCGCAAGTTCCTCAAAGTACAATTCTTATTAGCCATGTGTTGTTTGTGTATTCAGTAGTGGCTATGGATTGTTCTGTTCCTGTCCATGGCTGTCAGTGCTACACCAAGGCCTCTTAAAGTCGGTAACCACATGCAGTCCTATAGCAATGTTTGTTGTTAAGATTCAGAATGTGAGGTAAGCAAAGTCTAGTACCGTTGAAAAATTATAATATCCTGCGTCGAAGCATCTAAATGGGTTTTATGTGTACTGTAGTTCTTTATAAACATTTGTCTGTATATGGTAACTCGACAGAAATTCTTCGCAAAACACTATTTCTAATGCGTTTTAAATTACTGGAATAAATTAATTGGGGGGGGGGGACAGACAGTAAAGACTCTGAAAGAATATTATCTGTAACTGTAGTTATATTTCTTTGAAAACGAGACACGTGTGGAATATGTTTTACAAAATGCAGTCAGGTTTAGTGGAAATTGTTTAGCCCTTTGAACCCAAAGGAAACGCAAGGCGTCATTTTGACGAAGAACATTTGATTAAACGCTGTTCAAGGAAATAATAGATGTTTTTTTTTATTTGTAGTGTTCTGTCTGACGACAGGTCCATATATTATAAACAGGATCCTTCCAACCTCTTCAGGTTGTCAGGTACCTGCTCATACATATATACATTCTTGGCAGAGATGATCAGAAGTGGTTTGCCATTGCCTTCTTCTGTGTGTGAGTGGAGTAATTGTTGG
>NW_019060377.1:70058-85256 GCF_000696155.1 Zootermopsis nevadensis | reverse complement strand
TGAAGATTTCTGTCTTCTGGGTTGTTGCGCTGTGTAGTCTGGTCGATGTTTACCAACGTTTCAGAGGTCATACTGCCTCCGTCATCAGAGTATGAAGATTTCTGTCTTCTGGGCTGTTGCGCTGTGTAGTCTGGTTGATGTTTACCAACGTTTCAGAGGTCATACTGCCTCCGTCATCAATTTGGTCGATGGAAAGGAGACTCTGGAATTTAGATAGAACGTGGATGCATTATTACTGGTGAAGTATGAAGTCAAAATATAGGTTAATTCTGGTACCAAGAAAACCTAATTCGACCTCTGCTAATATCCATCGTTCTATGTAAATCCAGCAGTTGTGACAACGTCGTGAAATGATCTGTCATAATCTCTGTCAGAAGCAAAGAGTACTCTGAATTTCGTAGACAAATGAGATCAAGTACAAAGTTCAATTTCGTCTAGAATTAGATCGATTATAGACCTAAATGTCAGAAACAAACAAAATAACCTTTAATTTACGTCACGAACATAATTTATCCTTTCTCTGTTGGTCTGCGACTCATAATCGCATGATCGACCTGGCAGCAGCCAAATTGCGCGTCATTATCGACTGTAAACCTCTCTTTCATCGATAGTAACCGTAATATAGGAAGGACATTGTGAGAGAGGCCATTGTTTATGAAATATTGCAATTCATTTCATAGGCGCAATTTGGAAGTGTATATTCAAATGATTATATTCAGTAGTGTGTTGGGGTCAACCAGAGCTTTCACTCCAGCTGTGCTGTAGTGGGTGGACCCGGGCCCCCTGGCGCGAGGATAATTGCTTTCACAAACCCCTCCTCCCCAACCCTTGTTTCCTGGTACCACCCACAAATCCTGTATCGTCCACAGCAAAACACAATAAACATATAAATTATTTTAGCATAGGACGTACACTATGTTTACAAATTTCTGAATCATGTTAAGCCCACTAATATATTGTCAGTGGTTTATGATTAAAAGTAGACTTTATTATTTTTTATTATTAGTGTTCTGTCTGAGGACAGGTCCATATGAACAGGATCCTTCCATCCTTTTCTCGGACTGGGACCTGTTCATATACGTTCTTGGCAGATGATCCAGAAGTGGTTTGCCATTGCCTTCTTCTGTGTGTGAATGGAGTAATTGTTGGGATGCCACGGAGGAAAACTCCGTGTTGCCTAGACCACGGCCTTGCCCAACACAAGTTATAAGTTCGGGCACCGCCGGGAATCGAACTCGGGACCCCAGGATTACAAGGCCAGCGTTCTAACCGCTAGACCACCGTTATATTATGTCAAGAATAAACGCTTTGTGGCTGTAAAAAGCACTCGTAAGTGCGAAATTGTGTATAACAAACTCGGAAAGCAGTGAGCATTTGGAGTTATTAAATCCGCCTTGTTCGATAATACCCACTTTGCTTGCCCAACACAAGTTATAAGTTCGGGCACCGCCGGGAATCGAACTCGGGACCCCAGGATTACAAGGCCAGCGTTCTAACCGCTAGACCACCGTTATATTATGTCAAGAATAAACGCTTTGTGGCTGTAAAAAGCACTCGTAAGTGCGAAATTGTGTATAACAAGCTCGGAAAGCAGTGAGAATTTGGAGTTATTAAATCCGCCACCAGATAGCAGAATCTCAGTATCCACTTCACGACTTTCATCATCCGTCACTTTATCACCACTGCTCGTAGAATATTCAGGGGTACAATTTTTAGGTCGTACAGAATAGCACAACCTCCACATCAAATTTTATCCAAATCCGTCCAGTGGTTCTCGAGTTTCCTCGACTGAACAGGCGGACAGACGGGCAGCCATTATCAATCCATATTGCATTCTATCTACGTATTCAGTGCAAAGAACGCAAAGTACCCTTTTAAGTATTTCAGATTTATTGCTATTCGATTGTTTTGTTGAGATGGGGCTTTGATTTATTAGAATGACATATTCTGACGCTCTCCACGAGAGACGGAGGGCCTCGACTCAGGGGTGGAACATAAATTTTAACCGTGTTAGCACGGCTAACACTTTTTAAAAATAAAAATGTATTACGTGGATCAGGGGTACTCCGTACACTAAAATACAAAATACGTCGTTAGCCTGTTGAGGCTAACACTCGCCGTGAGCGTAAATATTCCTGGCTGGATGGAGCCACATGTCACCTGCCTTAAAAATGTCCATTTTACGAGCAGAACTCTTGAGAGCTACACGCGAATATTCAGATATTTTAAACAAATGATAGACGATAGCAGACGACTGGAAAAAGTTTTGCATAATAGGTTTAATAGTACGAGGTTGAACAGTTTAGATATGTTTCATTTCGTTAACAAAGCTATCTCTTCATTGACCTAAACATCGCATCTGTACAGTCAATTGGTATCTTGGGGGCAGGGTATTGTGTTGTACTGTACTTTCCATAGCCACGTGTTAGGGAACAATATGGCGGCATGACTGAGTAAAGATTTCTGTTCACGATAGTGTTAGTAAGTCCCACACCTCAACAGAATAATGCCATCTGATGAAAGAGAGCCAGAGAAGACCTTCAGCACCTCCCATTAAATATCTGATAGATAATGGGTCCTGTTTGTACGTACACGTTTGTCGCCTGTCTGTTTGTGTGTATGTCTTTTAATTCCTCTAGGTGCTAGGTAGATGGCGAGTCACTCTCCAATTTACGAGATAAAGGTATTGACATAATGAAATTAAGAATAAAATATTTCCAAGTGAAACAATTCTAAACAGATCTAATTCATCCTCTGTCACTGCCGTAGATTACTTGAGGTATAAATTCCGATGTGTTGATGATGTGTGGAAATATTGTGATCTGTAGACATCGGGGAGAGAGAACAAGACTTCGAAGGGCAACATTTTATGGTGACTGGATAAAATATTCGCCGGGGAATGTCTTAGAATGAAATTAGATTGCAGAACAAGTCACGAAATGTAAGAATAGCGAGAAAGATAATTATTATGATTCTGTCGCTGTTGCCAGAATCTTATCTTTGAATTTTAATCAAGTTAACAGTTGTTGTTAGTACGGAGTGAGACTACGTCTGTGTGGAACTGCGGCTCCTGAAGGACCAATTGTCCACCTCCAGTTGATACATGAATGAATATGGAGCAGCGGTGGAATGTTGCTGACAGACAAAGGCAAATGAACTATTCTGGGAATAAACTCGGGTCTCCACGGTGAAAAGCTGAGTTCTAATACACCCCAGAGCCATGACGCTGCTCAAGGTAACCATACTAGCGATTGTAACCAAGGTTGCTTAGCGATTCTCCGTCTAATTTATTCTCCCAAGAACTCTGATCTCAAATATAATCTATGATACTAGAAAACGACCCGTTAATAATGACGGGAAAGTAGCGGGCAGTCGAATGGTTGTATTTTCTTTCACGATATTCGAATCCTTTAGCAGACACATTTGAGGTTTATAATCATTGAAAAGATTGACGAAATATTATCGCCAACCAATCATCATATGGATTTCAACGTATGTTGTGGGCTGTACATTGCGTCTTAATGCGAAGAAAATACTGAAACATTTTGTAAGCAGGAGATCATAATTCGATATACGAAACACTCTGCATTGCAAGCTTATGATATACGTCTGACATCAAACACGACGTTCGCCATATCAACTCTTATGTTACAAGACTTCCTGAGCACTTAATATAATAGTTGTTATAAAAATTCAGTTTTGTCTTTATAGAATCAGTTGTCATTAATTGATATCTCGAATAATCAGTTGTATAACGGCGCTGAGTAAGATGTATTATTATTATATATTATTTAGTGTTCTGTCTGACAACAGGTCCATATGAACAGGATCCTTCCATCCTTTTCTCGGACTGGGACCTGTTCATATACGTTCTTGGCAGATGATCCAGAAGTGGTTTGCCATTGCCTTCTTCTGTGTGTGAATGGAGTAATTGTTGGGATGCCACGGAGAAACCAGGGAAGCCCCGGAGGAAAACTCCGTGTTGCCTAGACCACGGCCTTGCCCAACACAAGTTATAAATTCGAACCCGAGACCCCAGGATTACAAGGGCAGCGTTCTAACCGCTAGACCACCGTGGCCATCAAGTAAGATGTGTGATAAGTTATTTCTCGCTGTAAGGTTTCGTTATGTCTTTTGTTGCGAAGTAATTTGTTTAGGATAGGGACAAATGGCGGGCTACTGTGGTCACGGTAATAAACCTTCTGAAATAAATTTGTCCCTAGTGTTTAACAAAGCACCACGCCATGAGGACATATGGCAGAGCTGAAGTATAACGTAGTTAACCTTGGCTCTAGTTGGAGGTGAGTGATCCGCCTTTGCCCTGACTGAAGACGTCCTGGCACGCATCGCATCGGAGGCTGGACAAGCCCCAGAGACGATCTGGTCAGCGATGTCGAAAGAAATGTTTCTGCACCGTCCGTAAATCGAAGTCCGACTGTCCAGACCTGTCTAGTCACTGTGCTGTCCAGGGTATCACGTTCCATGACATATCCACAAAACGTGGGTAACATCTGAGCGACTGTCAGCTTCTGAAGAAGGCCTGGTCTCGCCCCTTCAGCATCACCGTGTCTGTGAAGTCCCGTTACGTGGCTATTGTTATAACTTGCCCACATATCATGTGCGTCGTGATGTGCTATGACGTGATTTTCGCTTCTAAATGCAGTGTCCGACAGCCTCTGAGGCATGTCCTCGTAGCAGTTGGCATTGTTTAAAACCTACAACAGTAATCACGCAGGAAGCAGACATTCCAGAGGCTCTTGTCTGCAGATGGACAGATCTTTGCTTATGGTGTGAGCTAACAGGTTGCTTAATCGGGTTACTTAATGGCTTATTATAGTAGTCGTCACCAAACTGAATGCTTCAAGGTCATGGAAAGACTTTTACCTTGCCGCGCTGCGAGTTCTGAGCCGTCTCACCTCCCATGGGCTTCACTGTTCGTGTTGTACGATTTTGCGATGACCTCGAAGCATGCTGTTTGGTTGATGGCTACTTTTACATCTGAATCAATGTTAAGGTTAATCTCGCTACTTAACAGCTGTTATCTCGAGGCTGTTTTTCGTGTTGTTAGGTACAGTTTTTGTTAATAGTGTTCTGTCTGACGACAGGTCCATATGAACAGGATCATTTCATCCTTTTCTCGGACTGGGACCTGTTCATATACGTTCTTGGCAGATGATCCAGAAGTGGTTTGCCATTGCCTTCTTCTGTGTGTGAATGGAGTAATTGTTGGGATGCCACGGAGAAACCGGGGAAGCCCCCGGAGGAAAACTCCGTGTTGCCTAGACCACGGCCTTGCCCAACACAAGTTATAAATTCGGTCACCGCCGGGAATCGAACCCGAGACCCCAGGATTATAAAGCCAGCGTTCTAACCGCTACTGAGTTTTATAAAATGCCCATCAGTTACATTGAAATAATGTAACGCAGAGCTGACACACGCACAGCCTTCAATACTTAGGGCTAAGAACCAACTTTCTGACAACCTGAATGTACTTAAAATAACTCAGTTTCTGTAGCCACCATAATGAGAACTACAGACCTACATGTTTGTATATTCGTTCATCCGGATACCTATGCTTTTGGTATAGAACGCATTGAAATTATTTTATATCTTTTCACTCATGGGGCAGTATTTTAAACGCACTGCGTAAGTATCCAATGGAAAACAAATGAACGTCCTTGGTCATTTTGCAATAGACTAGGGATTATTCACCATTGTATTACGTTAAGTATTCCCCATGTTGCAACGTACTTCAAATAAAATTTGTAGGACTTAATAAGATCTATGCTACCTTAAAGTCTTATACCAAAAATTGTTTGTGTAAAAGTCGATAAAATTTGATTGGAATTTCGTATGGAGCTGGGTATATTTTCGGCTGATATAAAACGTAAATTAAGTGCACTGTTCAACATATAATGTTGATCAAAAATGACAGACTTCTTGATAATTCGATCAGTAATTTCCCAGATGAAAATGCGGACAGACAGACACGGTCTCCTCATTGTGCGTACATTTTATGCTTAGAAATGGGGAGCATATTAGAGCAGTCTTCTCCACTATTTTGTATATCTGTTGTCTTTTAAAAATATTGTGCAGCCTCACTTGGGGGTCGTCCTGCATTCGGAATATTGCGGAAATAGATGGTCCTTTGTCTAAATGTTCTTTATTTATATTCGCTTGCTTGTAAGACCAACACACACAAGTAGCAACAGCCTAGAGTTAAGACAAATGACGAGCTGTATCCGTGTTGACGTTCTTGCTACGACAAACAAAAGAAATGCAGTGTACACACTGTTACATGGATGATTATTACATCTCGCTTGTGAACTAGGCAGAGAAAATTGAATTATTCAAGCGCTGTTGTTCCCCTAACCATTCTCCCTAGTGCCGCTCATAAAGAAAGATTTTTAACCCCTCCAGACAGCCATTAAATAAATGATGATTACTTGTGACATGGCGGAAAATGGCTCTAGAATCGAATGGGTTTATTATTTAAGGTTCTAACGTCACATATTCGAAAGTTTTCTTTCTTTCTTTCTTTCTTTCTGTTTGTGAGAAGTTGAAAGCTACCAATCGTGAATTAAACATAATGTTGTACGTTATGTGTACAGGTCAACTTGGTTTATTTTCTAAAGGCAAATCTTTGCTTTGTGCTGTGTTTGATTTCATAGCTTACACAGCGTTACTAATATAAGAGTGATCGGTTGTTATATGGACCGCGCTTAAGAGTTGCTCTGTGTTTACGTGACATAGTAAACAAGCTAGCTTCTAATGGGATCAACTTAGTTTGATTATTGACAAGTATACTTGAAGGCCAATGTGTAATTTCAGGTGGGGGGCCCACAGTTTCGTACAGTGTGTTTCCATTTGCCATATCATTTAATAAAGAATGCTAGTTGAAAAAATGTGAAAGGAATATACCAATTGGAAGACATAGGAACAGATGAGAAAAAAGTATTAAGACGAATCGTAAAGCATAGTTTGATAGGATGTCGACTGAATTCTTCAAGCTCACGGTAGGAGCCAGTGGCGAGTTCTTAGAAATATGATAATGAACCTTCGGGTTATATAAAGGCCACCTGAGAGCGCGTTAGCTTCCCAAGAAGGCCTGTGCTAAATAGACTTCGTAAGATAGTTGAAGAATTCTGTACGTTTTTCATAATAGAAAAGCAAAGGATTTGTAGAATTAGATCACCGGTTCACAGATATATTAACATCATTATCGATAGTCAAGTGTTTTGTAACCTAAATAAGAGTGAATCGATTTTATAAAAGTCGCTGTCTTTAGTTTTATTTCTGACAATAATATATTAAGATATCGAACAAACGTCTGTCTGTAAGTATTTTAACGTTTGCCAACCGACACCACGGACAATAGATTCCGGACTCCCGCCAAAAGCAGACTCTTCCAGACCCCACCGTAGGCGCCACCACATGAATATAATTTCAATTCTTCCTGCATCGCACAAAAGACGCAAGTGACTGACAATGGCTATTAGATTAGGAGTAGAATATTATTACTATTAAAATATCTTCACGGAGCGAATGACTATACTCGTGGTCACGCTCAATTAGAGAAAGAGAGAGAATGTTGACAGACGGACATGCAGAGTCTAAGCAGCTCGTTTAAGCTCATCACGAAACGTGTCTGAAAGTCGCCACAATTCCTCGCCACTTCAGTTCGATAACTTTTGTAAATAACAGATGTTTTCATTGATGAGCCATATACAAAGACAAGGAACACTTTAAATCTTTGCTTCGAATTTCCTCTGGCCATCCATAAATCAGAGTGACATTAAGAACGGTATAGAACATCTCCATTGGTCATGGCGAACTCATATCCAAAAAAAATTGGTGTGGTGTGGATTTGTTTGTTGTCATCTAAAGAAAGATTAAGTTATCTGCACCAGGAATATTCTTAGAGGCTACGAACGGAATGTAACGGTTCTGCGCTGTTAATATCAAAGGTCGCTATTGGACACGATCTTATGAAGATACGTCCACCGCCCATCCGAACATCCTATTGCCACAAGAGTAATTATTTTATCCTCAAAGTTCCTCCTTTTTCAAAATGGACATTTTTCATGAAAATGCTATATAATCTGCGATATACTTTCTGTCTCCTCTATCTTAGCAACATGCCAGGCCCGACATAACCTCAAAGACGTCCTGTCCGTCCCTTTTCACCGGGGCACAGAGCGCGTCCTCCTGCTGGGTATAGAGGAGAAGGCCTTTTTATGGAGCTCAGCTGCAAATGACACAGGACCGCATTGAACACGTGTAGCACACAGTCAACATATATGATAATGTCCATGTTCGACTGGGCGAATAGCTCAACGTATTTTTTATCTTGGCACTGGAAGAACAAAGTGGCTTCGGCCGCTTTGTTCTTACAGTGCAGAGTCCGTTACCCGTTGGACAGGAGGATTTAAACGTGACGATACTTTTAAGTTTCTCCTTAACTTTTGTCCCATCATTAACTTTACGATGTGTTTCGAGCAGTGAAATTTACACGACTGTCTTATTCTTTGCGTTTGCTGACCTGTTACGCTGTTGGCCTCGCTGTCTGCTGCTACCCGTTCAGTCAGTCCCGTGGTTTACCCCACGCACCGCCGTCCAGCTGATAGGCGTCACGCACGTATCGGCTGTCCGGTTGACAAGCGTCGTCACCCTGAACGATCCGCGAGCATCCTTCGCTGCCGTCGTGTCAGCAGTGTTACTGCGCACAAATCAGAAGAATGGTTGTGTTTCCTATCAATCTTTGTGGGGTCCGCAGTGGCCACGCGGTCTGAGGCGTGGGCCTTCTGCCGCTGGGACCGTGGGTTCGAATCCCACTGAATCCATGGATGTCTATAAGCGTTTTTCTGTGTTGTGCTGTCCTGTGTACAGGTAGAGGCCTTGCGACGGGCCGACCCCTCGTCCAAGGAGTCCTAGCAAATGTCTATAGATCGAGCCAATGAAGAGTTGGGACCCGCAGTGCTCAGGCACTTGAAGAACGGGTCGTTCCCAGTAGCCCAGTATCAATCTTTGTTGCCCGGAAGCTTATCATGGGCGTGGTAAGTCGATACATATCCCGGAATATCATAGGGGCGTTATCATCATCATTCCTAAACGTAGGACACTTTTTCGAGGTTTTTCTGGCATGTTTAGTTTCCGAAGTACAGAAACCTCCCTCATCGGTACTTGAACTCAGGACATATTCTCGAAGTGGTGGAAATCGGCTTGTTCGTTCTCGAGCTATAATCGAACACGCACACACAAATTAAATTTATTATTCACGTAGCCGTACTTAATGATATCGATTCAGCCTACTTATGCTACTGAAAATATGTTAGCCTATTAGTCGAAGATGGATGTCTTCTGGGTTGCTGTTACCGCATTCATTGATGGAACCTCAACACATGTTATTGGCCTGTTAGTTATATAAATTAACCCACTGTAGTGACCATTCAGCTACATTTAAATTCAAGGACGACTCCAGCAAATACCCATTTGTTCTGTAACTTGTGTCTTTGTTGCATCGATATTTGAACGAAAGTTTTTCGGGACTACGCGTTTAGGTGTTAAATGTGTTTTATAGATACTCAAGGTGGCTGTCTTCTGATGATTGAGCCCTGATTTTGGAGGCGGCAAGGACCTCTGAGACGTCGGTAAACATCTACCAGTCTACATAGCGCAACAACCCAGAAGACAGAAATCTTCATACTCATCGCCCTGATGACGGAGGCAGTATGACCTCTGAAACGTTGGTTAACATCGACCAGACTACACAGCGCAACAACCCAGAAGACAGAAATCTTCATACTCACAGCCGTGAAAACCTCGAATCTTCCTTTAAATCAGGAAAGTCTTATGTTGTTCTACTTGAACGTGCTTAGGAGTTGTTTCGGCTGGAGAGTTTCCAGTTTTACAAACCCCCTGACAGACAATGGGTCGATCGTACTTACTGAAAGAAGGGTCAGCTGTTGCAAGGTCCTTGCCTACATACTTCACCAAAACAAAGGGGAAACGAGGATATACATCTGTGGGTTGGATGGGATTAGAACCCACGATCTTAGGGTTGGAGAAGTCAAGAAACACGCCTTAGACCGTGAGATCACTTTCATCGACAAAGAGTAAAATATGGCCTACAAAATAAAAATTTTACTTATTGTTTTGTATGGGTGTGAACCTTGGTTCTTAACATCAAGAGAACGCAAGTACAGTTAGAGGGTGTTTATGTATTAGAATAACTCAGTCCCACATAGACAAATGCTGAGTTAGTACTTAAAATTAGGTCACAGAAACTTTGTATCACATCCATTACAATTCATTATTCACTTATAATTCTATAATTTGACACTAGAGGTTATGGACTGTGCTTCTAGTAGCGCCGTTAAACAAACCACAAACAGACAAAATTACTTTCTGAAAAAGTTTACAGTCGGTGAGCTAGTTATGAAATTCCCAGTCCTTTTTGGAACACGTAGTTTCATTACCGTCTACAAGAGAGCGCTCCACTGATCTTTATCCATGTCTAAGATGCTGTAAAACACACAAAATTAGCATTTTCACAATTTGTACTCTTTATGAAATACTGTGACTATTAAATCAAAGATGTGACAGGACACGCCTTGGGACATGAGAAATTCATGTAGAATTTTATGCAGAGAACCTGAGGGCTGGTAGGAAGAGACCACTTGTGATTCGTCTAATAATAGACAAGGCCACTGGAACATACGAACCGGCATCTGCCCTCTGTAGAGAGACTGGGACATCCATCGGATGTCCGAGGCAAACAAAAAGTTTTTTAGTACCCTTAATTGTTTACAATTGCAGATGGCAAATCACTTCACAAACCTAACACAATCACAATTTCTGTCTGTCCACTATAAATTTCCGTAGAAACCCGGCTAGCTAATGTCTTCTTCTGAAATAAAAATGCCCTTTAAAACTTGCAAAGGTATTATTACAGGACGATTTCCCAATCTAAATTTATAAATTAACAAATCATATTCTTTTTTTTTTAAACTATAGAGATTCGTAAATAATTTCTCAATTCTTTTGAGGTTAGAATAAATGGACTTCAAGCACTGATCGTAAATTTTCTGGAAGCCTTTTGAGACAGTATTTCTACCGGAAATCTCCTAACGACTTCCACACTGCAGACACTAAATCACATGTTTATCCCCCAAATGACCATTGCTGCTTGGCTGCCTCCGACAGAAGCCGCGCTCTTTTCAATTTTGTACATTTTCCGTCTCGACCAACAGCTGATCACCGTCTGGCGTGCTGTCGTACTATGCTTAACGTAACTCAAGCCGGAATTGAGTTGCAAGTTTCAAGAAGATGACTCTATGAACCATACAGGAAATCCACAAACTCGTTGTTTGCAGACTATAATTAGCCTACAGTGTGTTTCGTTAACAAGACATTCTGGGAAGAACTTACTAGGTCTGTGTTCCTTCAAGTTTCTCTGTCAGTATAATGAGGCTATCAGGAACATTAAATTAATAGCTTGCAGATTATGAATATATAATTATTGTCCCTGACTTTAAGGGTTCTTATAGTTCTTAGCGTATAAATATTTGTAGATGTGTTTGTTATGAAGCCTATCTTGATAGAAACTGCCACATTTATAACATAGGGATTTCTTTAGTTATTATCATAAAATGGAGAGATAAATACGAATTTCACGCGGATGCCATGTTTTTGCTTTGTAGGATATTATGAAATAAAATTACTTAAAAATATGGTGTGTTTTTAAAATCGTAACTACACCAAATTTCACGATACGTCACGGTGGTCTAGCGGTTAGAACGCTGGCCTTGTAATCCTGGAGTCTCTGGTTCGATTCCCGGCGGTGCCCGAATTTATAACTTGTGTTGGGCAAGGCCGTGGTCTAGGCAACACGGAGTTTTCCTCCGTGGCATCCCAACAATTACTCCATTCACACACAGAAGAAGGCAATGGCAAACCACTTCTGGATCATCTGCCAAGAACGTATATGAACAGGTCCCAGTCCGAGAAAAGGATGGAAGGATCCTGTTCATATGGACCTGTCGTCAGACAGAACACTAAATAAATAAAATAGTGTTACTTTGACCTCCTAAGTTCGCGCTTCTGCCATGTTGATGATATTTTTTATACGAAATTAAAAACTATGACGGTAGGTAGGGTCCCTAGTTGCATGATATTAATACAACGTTTAATGAAAATCCGTCTCTTTTTCAAAATGTGTCATTCGGGACATGAATGTGAATCCAAAGTCATGATAATACAAACTCATGTTTTTTTTAAAAGCAGTCAAAGTTTGTTAATAAAAATGCAAGATCGTGGATCGTGTGTGGTCATCATGGTAGCGTCCCAAAATGAGGCGATGTTTCAAAATCATGAAACTGTACACAGATCAGCGTAAACACATCCTAGGTCAGACTCATATAATGACTGTGAAGTTGAACTCTCAGGATCTGGAGAAAACTGAGCAGTAGCTGTTATGGTAACGATCCATCACGAGGTCATAAGACCCCATGTCAGACTGAGAGAAACCGGCCCAGAGAGGCTATAAAATTGTCTAGCAGAAAGGTCGTTAAGGCTGCCCTAATGTTATCACTCAAACATTCTAATGACACCTTCGTCCTTAATTTGAGGTTATCCAGAAACAAACAGCAGTGGAAATCAATCATAAAATTATACGAGGCCATGACAGGATTATTATATGGGCCTGTCGTGTTGACGTTTCCGGTAAGGATGTGGCGTGGTAACCAGGCGCAACTCTTTCATTGTTCGCTTGTAGCTGGTAACTGAAATTGGATTCGACGTGTTGCCATAAGCTTGTTTAAAATGGAAACACCAAATGGACAATGTCATTTAGCTACGAATTTAACATGATTTGGTGATATATACATTTATAATAAAATTGGTATCAATACCTGAAGGGAAGAGATCAATCTGAAGGCCTAGGCACAGATGGAATGATAATATTAAAATGGGTATTAAAGAAATGGGATGTGAGAAAATTGACTGTATTCATCTGGGTCAGAATAGGGGCTAGTGATGGGATTTTGTAAAGATGAAATGGAACTTCTAGCTCCATAAGAGAACAATTTATTGTCTAGACAAGCGTCTCTTAGTTTATGAAGAAGGTATCCACTCCATGGAGTTAGTTTGTTAATACAACAGAGCTCCTGCTATCCGAACTTCGGCTTTTAGATATTCCGTTTTATCCGACGTGCCGTGTCGGGACGTTCCATTTTATCTGCAGTCAACTTAACGTGTAGTGGAATGAATCATACTGCTCCAGTACACATCTCTAAAATCAATTTTTATTTGTGGGATTTTTATCGTTTGATGACGTATTGATTTTTCTTCGTAATTTAATAATCACGTAAATTAAGTTATAAACTGAGAAATTTTGATTGTTATGTCGTATTATCCTAGCGTCCTTCGGTCCCGTTTATGGACCCTACTGCATTGTTTTCTAGTAAAAGGGCTGAATCAGTTACATTTGTACTTGAAGCTCGTATAGATCAGTGGTATTCAACCTTTTTTGTTCGCGTACCCCCGGATATGAGCCACGGTGGTCTAGCGGTTAGAACGCTGGCCTTGTAATCCTGGGGTCTCCGGTTCGATTCCCGGCAGTGCCCGAATTTATAACTTGTGTTGGGCAAGGCCGTGGTCTAGGCAACACGGAGTTTTCCTCCGGGGGCTTCCCCGGTTTCTCCGTGGCATCCCAACAATTACTCCATGCACACACAGAAGAAGGCAATGGCAAACCACTTCGGGATCATCTGCCAAGAACGTATATGAACAGATCCCAGTCCGAGAAAAGGATGGAAGGATCCTGGTCATATGGACCTGTCGTCAGACAGAACACTAAAAAAAATAAAACATAATCTAATCCTCTTTGCAAAACATAAATATCCAGAATTTTAATTTGTGTACAAGCTATCATCTCATATACTTGATAACGCGTCATTGTATAAGCAAACTGAAAACTTACCATAAAGAATTTTTTCTGTTCGAACATTACGCCATGGACCATTAAAATCAATGAACAGTGGCTTCGCCGTCACTACCTACAACCATCCACCTGGTGGTGTAATACAATGAAGCTTTCCTGTTCTTATCCCGCAAATAACACATTTTCAGCTCATATTATGTTTGAAATTAAAAATACAGAAAAGTAAAACAAACTTTTTAAAAAACCAAATAAATGCCCTCCCTCCTCTACCCAAACTTAGAAGCTACAAATTATGCCATGTTGGAACATGAGTAGGAAGTCTGTGTTTTGTTAGTGGTAATGATAATTGTTAAGAGTTATTACTTCTGGAATTTTAGTACTATACTGTATTTTATAGTTCGCCTCAAGATTTTTGCAAACTATTCGTGGTATTAGAATGAGGAAGGATTTTGATAGGAAGCCAATCGTAATGGCCCACTGGTCACATATTATTTTCGGATGGTCTGCTAGCTACAAGATGCAGATTGGTGTGTTAAATAGCAGAGCATTAGGGTTTTGTTAAAATCGATGCTGGACCTGTACAGCTAAGGTCACAGCTCTTCACGGTCTGAAGGCACGCTGCTCTGCGCTATTGTATGTCTAAAGAGACGTCCATTAGGGGTTCTCATGGAGATGCATGCAGACCGGTTAAAGCAAGACAGGCATCTAGGCAATCCCGCACAGCATTTTTGGATTTCGCTAAACTTTATTGATATTTGCTTTCTGATAGCTGTATCTTGGCAACAGTTACTGGCTTCTTAACGTGTGGTCGTGTGCATAAATCGATAAATAGAGCACCGTAAATGTTTTTCGAGAAAGAATAATCAATTTATGGTCTATTACTGCAAATGCTGCTGTTACCATAACGACTATTATTTGAGCTGTTGGTATTGCTTCGTGCTGTCATTACCGATCAGGATTTTGTAATTTTCTCGCCACTGACTTTCCGAGAATGGATGTCAGGAGTGCAGGAGTGCGAATTATTCAGATTCGTTAGACAAATCACTTAGCGGGGGGAAGTTTTGTGTGTCTGAAAATTCTGACAATTCAGTACATAATCTTACACGACGGCTGTGCAAATTTAAGCTAAAATCTGACGAAGTTAAGGAATACAAGAGGAAGAATATATATATATATATATATATATATATATATATATATATATATATATATATATATATATATATATATATATATATATATATATATATATATAT
>NW_019060377.1:32872-44436 GCF_000696155.1 Zootermopsis nevadensis | reverse complement strand
GGGGGGGGGGGGGGAGGTCAAAGTTTTTAAAACGCAACCAACTTCCGCACGATGTTTTTAAGTCGGATAGTACACTAGCATAAAAGCTCTGTGAGCCGAGAGAAGGAGTTGCTGATAGAATGTTTTGAGCTCGATTAGTACATCAGTGTAGATACGCTCTGTGCCCTGGGATGGGGTTGTTGATATCATGGTGCTGAGTTTAAGTGTCGGCAAATTTGTGTGGCTCCGCGGGGGGGGGGACCTAGTGTCGATTACTGCTCGCCAAGTGTTGCAACCCTTTCCCCCCCTCAACCCCACAGATACTCTTTAGCAGAAAATCGCAAGTCATGGTGAAAGTTTTAATTCTGTGCAGATAACCATCGAAACACGTCCATCATGTACTGCAGACGTATTAGTGGTCTGAGAAAACGTTCACTCCAGTGAATGCGAATGAGACGAGACCGGTAATGCGTAGTATTGCAGTGTTTGCCAGCCAGTCTGTGAGTGGTTGGAGGTTTCAAAATTGACTCAACCGCCCTGACTATTCGTGAAAGTCATTAGAGCATCAAACAAAGCATAACTGAGCATAGTAAGAGTGAAAGGGTGTACTGAAAATGTTAAGTTCACTTTTCCAAGTGCATTTTATCTGATATTTAATAAGTCATCGGCAGTGTCCTTCCTTTCGTGTGTTATCGCAGTTAACCCATTAGAACACAGCACACAGTGTGGACGATCGAAGAATTTTCCAAATGAAACTTGTGGATATTAAAGAGGTCACTATTTTAAATTTAACCTAGGTTTTTAAAATATGAGCCGTCGGTGCGAAAACTGAAAAGAACGATGTGAGGTTATTTCAAAGTGAGAAATCCCTCCCCAGTACTAAATTTCATAGGAAGTCCTCGCCACTTACTTCATTTGAATTTGTCCCCGCGCCGTGCTAGAGCGGCTACTTCTCCGACACGCGTGTGAGCAGTTGATGTGAATTCAGGTTGCAGGCGTACAACAGAGCGTCCTTTTGTCTCTGGCTTTTTAAAATAAGTCGCTGTACCATCTGATGAAATTTAGCGGTTTGGGATATTGTTTGATGAATCGGGAGTTTTCGCGAGGGAGTGGCCCACTTTAATGAAAAATAATGTACTCGTATGGGGACTGAGTAAATTAGAAACAGAATCAGGTTAGCCAAGCTTCAGCTAGTATTCGTTCTGGTCCATGGCGATAGGCTAGTGACGAAAAAGTTTTTGGATTCCAGCTAAACAAATTGCATGGAACAGAATATTTTTTTTCTTCAGATTCGTCAAAGTGTCTACGAAACCCCGTTAGATGAATCCATTTCACACATTATTATCTATTTTCTTCAAGATCGATTTTGATTTTTTCTCCTTATCTATGCCTTGGTTTATCAAGTGACCTTTTTCGGTCTTGATTCGCGACTAAAATTTTGTGAGCAATTATCATCCGACTTCTCTGTTTTAATGGCCGTAAAGTTAATAAAATCTTCTCGGGTAATCAGCCGCGTTAACTGGTTACCGCAGTAAAACCGACGTTTCGGGAACAAATTCTGTCCCCATCTTCAGGGTTCTGATGTGACTGGATCCTCGGAAGTCGCCTGCCAGTCGCGTGGCTGATTGCCCGAGAAGATATTATTGATTGTACTCGCCGCGAAAGTCTCAAATCCTAGACAGTAAAGTTATTTGTTGAAGATTACAAATGCGTTCGCCTTTCATTTGTCTCTTTTGATATTTCTTCCCTGTGACTGCTATTATTTTTTCGTTGTCTGTATTTCAAGTTTCCCCTTTAATGTGTTTTTATTCCGTTGTTTAAAGTCTGTACCCTACGTTGTAAATAGGGGAGTTTAGTAAATAGTCCCTAGGCAGCTCTGTCTGGTTTCGTGAAGGGCAGAAAGAAACTGATCTTGTTCCGACACCAAAACATCCCGACTTGCTGAAGACACGGATATTCTACTCATCTGGATGGTCGCGTCTGACAGTGCGAACCTAATCGAAAATCGATCAGTAATTGGTAGGACAGGGATTGGTGTGGGCGTAACCTTGGCGTTTGAAATCTTGGGGAACGGTAGTGACTGTCCATCTGAGAATCCCGCTGCCTCAGCTTCTGAGGGGCAGAGTCCTAAAACAGTCCCCCATTTCATTTAAAAGCTGCGCACCCAACCTTTACGGTGACTCTTCACCGGGGACTTTCATTTGTTAGAATGGTTCACTTTTAGTACTAGAAGGAATGAAATGAAAATGAGTGTCTTCTGGGTTGTTGCACCGTGTAGTCTTTTAGAAGTTTGCCGACGTTTCAGAGGTCTGAAATGTTCGTAAACGTCTACCAGATTACACTGCGCCACAACCCAGAAGACACTCACCTTTGTCCTATTAGTAAGTTGATGAATTTTTAATGTTTACAAAAAGTCATAATGTCTCTTAAGATTTTCTAGGTTTAACGAGATTTAAATGGGTATTATAAGTTATCTATTGTGTGTTCAATATCAAAATTTTCGATAATTTAAAAACGGAACGTATGAAATGAGGGAAATAATAATTTAATGTTAAATGTAGAGTTCAATACGTTGGCTTTCTTCTGATAAGAACTAATTAGGTACTCACTTTCAATCCAGAACCGAATTGATCTTTATGATTGATGGTCTTTATAGTTGTTTCTTCAGACTTTAATAGTCTTATATTAATACGTTCTCCATAGCTTCATATTAAAACACAGCTTACAGAAATTTTTGATGTTGGGGTGTTGGTTGGATTCATATGACTCGAGAAAGAGCCCAGTGGTGGCTTCTATCGAAAATGTTAATGAAAAAGGAGGGGATTTTTATCTCCAGGTTAATGACTTGGGTTTCTGAAGAAGAAAAAGAACATTGCTCAGTGGAGTTGGTTGGTTAGTTATATGATAGCCACTACACCTTATTAGTGTTTCCAAATGTAATAGGATTTTAAACAAGCTAAGAAATTGTCTTCCGTATCGGAATACACATAAATATCCGCATACAAATGCGTTCTTTGCAACGAGCATCGGACGGTCAGACACCACCAGCCCATAACGCGTTCTCGCCATGCACTTTGAGCAAAGAACGCAAATGACGTCTACAGTTAAAAGAGCTTCATACAGAGAGAGGATCACAGTAGGCATACAGGCATTAAAGTCATTTTTTCCAGTTGACCTCGTTCCCAATAAAAGCAATTTTGAGTTACTTCGTTAATACCTCCCGTCGCATTTAAGTGGAATTCATTTTCGAACATCCGCTGAAAACCACAGTCTAATCTGGAGCTAACTGGACAGAAAAACTAGGAAATCTGCTAGTCAGCACTGTTTGCGGAAGGGGGTAGCATGTCTGGCAGTGACGTGGGCGGATCGCATTGTCAGACTAGAACCGGGCCCGAATTCGTGGGGAGAAAGAAATCTACTAAAACTGGTGATGGGACGTCAAAATTACCGACAAAGATAGAACCATCTTGTAAAGTATTCGTACTTACTTGTAACCGCGCACTGGAAATTCGTCAGAATTAAGCCCTTGTAATTATAGAACGGCTCACCTGATCAGTGCGTGTCTGGTTTCGATATCTGCGGTATCTCGCATATTTATCGATCATTTTATTTCGTGTTTTTCAGGAAACGATTTGCCAACAGTAAAATCTATAACTGTGGTACTCCATAACTTGTACTCCTCTCCAAATTTTGTTGGGATAAGTAAATCGAGGAGAATGAGATGGGTGAGCCACGTGGAACGTGTAAGGAAATGAGAAATGCGTACAAAGATTGGTAAATCTAAACGGAGGAAAACCCTGGGCGGAATTAAGGTGTGAACCGCAGGTTTAAAGTTGATCTTATTTGGAGGGTATGAATAGGATTCATCTGGCTCAGGAGAAGAACCCCTGGCGGACTCTTGGGAAAACGAAAATGAACATTTGAGTTTCATAAACTATGGATAATTTCTTGGCTACCTGAGCTTTGTATTAGCTTCCGAAGTCCTTGGAAGTCGTTATGGAGTTTCGTATTTCCTCTTTGAATTGTCTCCGTCCTGAAAAATTGAGTCGAACTCATCTCCATACCCTGTCTTACAACTTCAGGTTGAAACGTAGTCAGGAAACGAACATCCTGACTTTATGTAAGATTTGAGGTTTTCACAGCGCTGAGTATGGAGGCAGTATGACCTCTGAAACGTTGGTTAACAGCGACCAGACTACACAGCGCAACAACCCAGAAGACAGAAATCTTCATACTCATCGCCCTGATGACGGAAGCAGTATGACCTCTGAAACGTTGGTTAACAGCGACCAGACTACACAGCGCAACAACCCAGAAGACAGAAATCTTCATACTCATCGCCCTGATGACGGAAGCAGTATGACCTCTGAAACGTTGGTTAACAGCGACCAGACTACACAGCGCAACAACCCAGAAGACAGAAATCTTCATACTCATCGCCCTGATGACGGAAGCAGTATGACCTCTGAAACGTTGGTTAACAGCGACCAGACTACACAGCGCAACAACCCAGAAGACAGAAATCTTCATACTCATCGCCCTGATGACGGAAGCAGTATGACCTCTGAAACGTTGGTTAACAGCGACCAGACTACACAGCGCAACAACCCAGAAGACAGAAATCTTCATACTCATCGCCCTGATGACGGAAGCAGTATGACCTCTGAAACGTTGGTTAACAGCGACCAGACTACACAGCGCAACAACCCAGAAGACAGAAATCTTCATACTCATCGCCCTGATGACGGAAGCAGTATGACCTCTGAAACGTTGGTTAACAGCGACCAGACTACACAGCGCAACAACCCAGAAGACAGAAATCTTCATACTCATCGCCCTGATGACGGAAGCAGTATGACCTCTGAAACGTTGGTTAACAGCGACCAGACTACACAGCGCAACAACCCAGAAGACAGAAATCTTCATACTCATCGCCCTGATGACGGAAGCAGTATGACCTCTGAAACGTTGGTTAACAGCGACCAGACTACACAGCGCAACAACCCAGAAGACAGAAATCTTCATACTCATCGCCCTGATGACGGAAGCAGTATGACCTCTGAAACGTTGGTTAACAGCGACCAGACTACACAGCGCAACAACCCAGAAGACAGAAATCTTCATACTCATCGCCCTGATGACGGAAGCAGTATGACCTCTGAAACGTTGGTTAACAGCGACCAGACTACACAGCGCAACAACCCAGAAGACAGAAATCTTCATACTCATCGCCCTGATGACGGAAGCAGTATGACCTCTGAAACGTTGGTTAACAGCGACCAGACTACACAGCGCAACAACCCAGAAGACAGAAATCTTCATACTCATCGCCCTGATGACGGAAGCAGTATGACCTCTGAAACGTTGGTTAACAGCGACCAGACTACACAGCGCAACAACCCAGAAGACAGAAATCTTCATACTCATCGCCCTGATGACGGAAGCAGTATGACCTCTGAAACGTTGGTTAACAGCGACCAGACTACACAGCGCAACAACCCAGAAGACAGAAATCTTCATACTCATCGCCCTGATGACGGAAGCAGTATGACCTCTGAAACGTTGGTTAACAGCGACCAGACTACACAGCGCAACAACCCAGAAGACAGAAATCTTCATACTCATCGCCCTGATGACGGAAGCAGTATGACCTCTGAAACGTTGGTTAACAGCGACCAGACTACACAGCGCAACAACCCAGAAGACAGAAATCTTCATACTCATCGCCCTGATGACGGAAGCAGTATGACCTCTGAAACGTTGGTTAACAGCGACCAGACTACACAGCGCAACAACCCAGAAGACAGAAATCTTCATACTCATCGCCCTGATGACGGAAGCAGTATGACCTCTGAAACGTTGGTTAACAGCGACCAGACTACACAGCGCAACAACCCAGAAGACAGAAATCTTCATACTCATCGCCCTGATGACGGAAGCAGTATGACCTCTGAAACGTTGGTTAACAGCGACCAGACTACACAGCGCAACAACCCAGAAGACAGAAATCTTCATACTCATCGCCCTGATGACGGAAGCAGTATGACCTCTGAAACGTTGGTTAACAGCGACCAGACTACACAGCGCAACAACCCAGAAGACAGAAATCTTCATACTCATCGCCCTGATGACGGAAGCAGTATGACCTCTGAAACGTTGGTTAACAGCGACCAGACTACACAGCGCAACAACCCAGAAGACAGAAATCTTCATACTCATCGCCCTGATGACGGAAGCAGTATGACCTCTGAAACGTTGGTTAACAGCGACCAGACTACACAGCGCAACAACCCAGAAGACAGAAATCTTCATACTCATCGCCCTGATGACGGAAGCAGTATGACCTCTGAAACGTTGGTTAACAGCGACCAGACTACACAGCGCAACAACCCAGAAGACAGAAATCTTCATACTCATCGCCCTGATGACGGAAGCAGTATGACCTCTGAAACGTTGGTTAACAGCGACCAGACTACACAGCGCAACAACCCAGAAGACAGAAATCTTCATACTCATCGCCCTGATGACGGAAGCAGTATGACCTCTGAAACGTTGGTTAACAGCGACCAGACTACACAGCGCAACAACCCAGAAGACAGAAATCTTCATACTCATCGCCCTGATGACGGAAGCAGTATGACCTCTGAAACGTTGGTTAACAGCGACCAGACTACACAGCGCAACAACCCAGAAGACAGAAATCTTCATACTCATCGCCCTGATGACGGAAGCAGTATGACCTCTGAAACGTTGGTTAACAGCGACCAGACTACACAGCGCAACAACCCAGAAGACAGAAATCTTCATACTCATCGCCCTGATGACGGAAGCAGTATGACCTCTGAAACGTTGGTTAACAGCGACCAGACTACACAGCGCAACAACCCAGAAGACAGAAATCTTCATACTCATCGCCCTGATGACGGAAGCAGTATGACCTCTGAAACGTTGGTTAACAGCGACCAGACTACACAGCGCAACAACCCAGAAGACAGAAATCTTCATACTCATCGCCCTGATGACGGAAGCAGTATGACCTCTGAAACGTTGGTTAACAGCGACCAGACTACACAGCGCAACAACCCAGAAGACAGAAATCTTCATACTCATCGCCCTGATGACGGAAGCAGTATGACCTCTGAAACGTTGGTTAACAGCGACCAGACTACACAGCGCAACAACCCAGAAGACAGAAATCTTCATACTCATCGCCCTGATGACGGAAGCAGTATGACCTCTGAAACGTTGGTTAACAGCGACCAGACTACACAGCGCAACAACCCAGAAGACGGAAATCTTCATCCTGACATTAGCTTATATTTGTACCGAATCACAACTTCTTTAAAAGCAAATTTCGTGGAGTGAATTATATGTTCTCTAAATCCTACGATGACGTGTTCTTCCTGCGTTATGAGAGCGTACGAAGCAGACTCTGGAGACTTTGTCATTTTCTTTGTGACAGATCAGTGGTCACAAAACCTCCGTCCACATCATTTCATGGCTTACCTCTACGTCACAGTTTCTTCTTCCAAAGCCTCCTCGATCATTGCCGTACCGATGTCTGCCTTCACCCTTGTCACCCGTGGGAATTAGAGCTCTCGTGTCACGCCCATTCGCTGCTAAATTGACCCGTGAAATTATTCCGGG
Source organism: Zootermopsis nevadensis (assembly GCF_000696155.1). Next base: position 36,810 of record NW_019060377.1, on the reverse strand, counting down.
GCCAGCTGGAGTGGCTGAAGATCGCTCGGCTGTTACTGCCAAGGCCGTAACAAACGGAACGCTGAGGGGTCTTACTTTACTGTGCCCTTCTGTACGAATAGAGGTTTGTAGCTTGTGGGACCGCAACACATTCTTTTCGGATGACAAAAAGTTTCTGGTTCCGTAATTTATAATTGCTGTGAAACTTCTACCGCTTTTAACGGATATTTACTAATCGAACGTTTTGAAAAGTTGGACCGGAATATTCCTATGCGGTATCCCATTACTGTAAACTCGTTTTGACAAAAGTGTGCAAAGTCAACGTATCACAACGCCATGAGTGCTATTTTCCTGAAATGTAAGACAACGGCAGTACTCGACGATAGCTGACTTCTGGGCTGACGTCCGGAGGCAACAAGCTTCTCTGAAACGTCGGTAAACTGTGTGAGTCTGCAGTTCAAAAATTTCATCTTTGCAAAATTATTTCTAGGTTGGTAACCCTTCTTAAATTCGTTTATGCCTCTGTATTACTGTTTTAGTGTTTGTTTCAAGCAAACCAAATCTGTCTTACAGATATTGCAGTATTTTTGTTCTGAGTGCTCTACTAGCTTCATATTTTACATTGTCGTCTGGCTTAGAGTTTAGCCTGCATCCTTCTATGTAATATTTCTGAACGTTCTTCATAAAACAATAGTTTATTCTGTTTCAACTCGAAATGGCCTAGGCTGTCTTTGGCTGAAGTTTTTGCATCCGGTGTACTATTTCCAAAAAAACCATAGATATTTTTAGTGATTCCTGATATTTCAAGTCCCAAATGTCACGTCCATTTCCGAAACATTTCATGACAGTCGCTTTAGAAAGCGGGCCAAAGCAAATCCTGGAATAAATACAGAAGGGCAAGATTTAGCATCGTGCTAATCCTAAAATTCAGAAGTTTGTAACACAGACTTCGCGAAGTAATAAGAGGTTCTTAAACATGGAACAGCCCTCACATTTCGGAGCCAGTCCTGTATGTTTTTCGGTTTGTAGTTTGAATGACCGATTATAATCGGTTGCTCTTCGTCTTTTGAATCGGTTCACTAATTGCACTGGAGCGGGATATCGCTGGTAACGAGATTAGCGGAGTCAATCCCGACCAGTCACACCCCCTTTTCAGCTCTCCCTCCCCCCATTACAGAGAATGGTTCTGCGCCGCCAGAAGTCTTCTTTTGTTTTTAGAGCTGGTGTTTAATTTATGATACGACACATCTAGCAGATGATTCCGTTATCATAAAGATTAGATTATAAGCTCGGATGTGAAAATAACATAACTGCGTGGAGTCTTCATTATTGAGAAGCTGTTAGTCCCTCAGTTGGTCAATAAATTCTTCACCTTTTATGGAACCATAAGGTTTGCTGCTGTGTTCACAAAAGAAAGCTAGTGGTCCATATTCTTAAAGTGCTGAACCCGGTCCATACTGTCACATTGCATTTCTTTAAGATACATTTTAATATTATCCTCCCACTTACGTCCGTGTCTCCAAGGCAGTCTCCTTCCTTCAGGTTTTTTGACTAAAATATTGTACGCGTGTTTATATTCCCATGCGTCCCTTGTCATTTATCGAACTATAACGATATATTATTTATGTATTCATTCGTTTCATTTATAATTAGGATTTATCAGCTCATCAGTTGATTTAACAAATAAATTCCAGAGACATATTTTGACGCAGTCAAGCTTGTTCTGTGCGTCCTACCATTCAAACAGGTGGATGTCATTTTCGTAATTATAATTCTTATAAATACGTTGATCACAATTAATTTAAAATCTCAAGATACATCGATAACTCTGTAGACCTTTTCATGACTCAGAAGTGAGTCTATTCTCTTGTCTTCGCACAGAAATTTTATTTCTTCATAAAAGCTTCTTTGGGAATGAAGAATTAGCCTCCGTCTTTCAGAAGCTTGGGTCATTTGAAGAAAAGAAGATAGATATTTGGGCACGTGATTGTTCGTTTTAGCAGTTGATTTGGCAACTGCGTAAAAGTGTTTGTAAAGATGGACACATGGCTTTGCGCATTTTTTCCGCTTGTCGCCCTCTGCTGCTCTAATGTTCCTGACCCGACTCCTGGAGACACAAAAGACGGCAGTGCACCCTAGGGGCTGACATTCTACACCACCCAGTGCCCCTGTCCCCATCCTCCACCCGTGACACACTGATCTCGACAGATGGAGCAGAGTGGTCCATCGCCCACGGCCAGAGCCGCTGACTTTCAGGCCACGCTGAGCTCCGTTCTGCGGAAGATCTACTTTGGACCATGTGCCTCCTATATCAACTTCTAAACCAATCCACGAATATTCTGGAAATTATTAAAGACGATCTGACGCTTATTACCTTAGTATCGTCGAGAATACCAGGATGGTGGCCTCACGAACTTCTGACATGGGACCAACTTAAAATTCGAAAATTCTGGGTGCTAAGATATTTATTAATGTTAATAAATTATCAGCCTTTATTAGAACACCGAAGATTCTGTGTCATGTTCACAAGAGCCCGCCAATGGTCTTGTCCTTACTAGCGCAGTACAACACGTTAAAGTTGACGGGAATTAAGAAATTTTGTATTGAACAACAGTAAAATTCACTTCAAGATTATCTTTGAAAATCGCATTAAAAGTTTCTTTTGGAGTAAATTATACGTAAGAACATTTCACGACTGAAGACAGACACAAAACCGACCGCCTGACTCCAGACTCCCGCCAGACCTCATCATAGGTGCCACCATAGTCTCGTTTGCATTTCTTGCTACCAGGATGGCTACTGTCAGAAAACAATTTCAGTTTTCTGCAAATCGCACGACTGACATATTCATTCAGTCAAGCGTGACGCTCATGGGCTATTTTATATAATATAATATAATAATATCAATAATAATAAGCGTTATTTTATGGAAGGAAGGAGAAACGTAGGTCGACCACAGTAGTAGATGCAGACAGTTCACACATCAAAACTATTTCTTCAAGATCCATTTTAATATTATCACCTTATTTACACAAGTTTTCTACGTGATCTCTGCAATGCAGATTTTCCGATTAAAATTTCCGTACATTTCTTGTTTATTCTGTGCTTGTTACATTTTTAAATCTGCGTTGATTTAGTCCCTCGTATATCTGATGACAAATATAAATTACGAACTCTTCATGACAATACAATTTCAAATTGGATTCCGGTCCTGTGATCCTGTTTGAATCAGCGTTTGCCTGTCCTTTTATCCTCCCGCCTGGAGCCCTGTTCTCCACACACTTTACCCTGACCGCTTAGCTCTGCGACTTTTTCACCCCCTGAAGACTGCACCCCGCCCACAGAGTCATTTTCATTCACAAACCCGGGGGTGCGGCGACTAGGTATAGGAAAATAAAACTTGGGGTGGGAGTCATTTTAAACGATTCCATTCAAAGCCATCCATTGGCACGGTTGTTGGCAAAAATACTCTATAGAAATTATACCACAGTCCTGCGAATTATAAGCAGAGTCCCGCTGTTGTTACAAATAAGGGTTGATGGGACGGGGGTTGTGACTTGAAGGGAGGTGGGAGAATGGAGTGGGAGGGAGCAATCTGTGTTAGTAATTCGGATCCTTTGACGTCTGGAGACTGCTCTTTAACTGCCTTGATGCGAAATGCGACTTAGCAGTCGGTACATTTAATCATTTCAGTTTATCGAGTGTCTACATTTAATTACGTCTGCTCGCCATTGCTGGCGCAAATATCAGCCTGAGTTAGCACGAACTGTGGCGTAAATTGACGAAGAAAATTATATCCACAATGACATTGGATTTACCCTGTGTTGTCATGAGAGAGATTTTTCTGTGGTTTCTCCTCAATCTGCCTTACCACATACAAAGACAGCGCCTGATATATATCTTGTTTTTGTTAAATTTTTGTGAAGATTTCCGTCTTCTGGGTTGTTGCGCTGTGTAGT
>NW_019060377.1:0-27382 GCF_000696155.1 Zootermopsis nevadensis | reverse complement strand
ATCGCCCTGATGACGGAGGCAGTATGACCTCTGAAACGTTGGTTAACATCGACCAGACTACACAGCGCAATAACCCAGAAGACAGAAACCTTCATACTTATCGCCCTGATGACGGAGGCAGTATGACCTCTGAAACGTTGGTTAACATCGACCAGACTACACAGCGCAATAACCCAGAAGACGGATATCTTCAAATAAAATTTAATTTAAAATTTTATTTATATACAATTGTGATTATACGGAAAAATCACGAATAATTAAATTTTAATTCACAATATGACGCAATTATATCAACTTATGAATACATATATTGTTTTCCCTGTTTTCATATCTGATGTCGATACGGCATTCTGGGGAGAGAGAAAATGCCTGACCTCGACTGACTGTGTGGTAACTCACGCAATTAAGCACAGAGAACATGTTCTTTGCTGTGGGCAGATCATAAATTTAGTTCCATCACCACGTTTCATCTCTTATTCTTTTCAAAGGCCCATCTACGACTAGAACTAGCAAGTAGATACTTGTCCTCAGCCTACGTTTGTAATCTCCGTCGTTAATTCTACGTGGCCCGCCCATCTCATCCTTACGAAATGTTACACATTGTGAAGCTCCTCATTAGAGCAATCTTCTCCAATGTAAACAGAAACCGATTAGGTCTTTGTTACGAAAGCTACAGGTCAGCTCTGCCTTGTGAGATTTTAGGTCTTCGCGGAGGTTACGATGTTGATCACGTCTTTCTAAGTTCTGTCGCCTTGTTGACTGGTCGGTAGATGCCAGCGTTTCGGAGACGAGTGCTGTAACCATCTTCAGGGCTGAATTGAGCGTGGCGGGGATCAGAGGGGTTATTCAGGGTGGCAGGGAAGAGAGTCTGGAGGAATGAGATAAAGATTGTTCCGGGCGCCCGGCGGTCACGGCGATGAACATGCTGAGATATTGTTCTTCTGGATTGTAACTCCGGGGCTGAAGATCTAGGAAGTATGTTCCTCGTAACGTCGGTAGGTCATCTGCGTACCAATTCGCACGGCGTTTCCATCCAAAAGAACCAAACTCGACGGCACATAAATCATTTTTGTCATACTCTGATGACGGAGGCAGTATGACCTCTGAAACGTTGGTTAACATCGACCAGACTACACAGCGCATCAACCCAGAAGACAGAAATCTTCATACTCTGATGACGGAGGCAGTATGACCTCTGAAACGTTGGTTAACATCGACCAGACTACACAGCGCAACAACCCAGAAGACAGAAATCTTCATACTCACCGCTGTGAGAACCTCAAGTCTTACATTTTTGTAATTATTCGTATCGTTAAATTTTGCGCTATTAGGTCTATTGTAACCTTACGACAAAGGGATCTCATAAATAGCAAAACTGGTGTTCATTCAACTTGAAAATTGCTTACCATTGATAGTCTGCAAATAAACAGAATATACAATTTACTATTCTTCAGCTAGGCAAAAATGTGTCAGAGCGTCACGGCCTTCCCCTTCGTCTTGGGGAAAATGTTTCGTCCCTTCTTGAAGAACTCTCTTCCCTCAGATACAATACACGGGTCATTGATATTCTCCCAAACCGCTTCTCTCTTTCAGGCAGATATGCCGCCTGCCAACATCACAAAGGCGGTACAACAGTCTGCCTTGTGGAGTATGTCGTTGGAATGACCGCACTGTGTCATCTGCTTCCTACAGCCAGTATCAGAGCTGCTAAACAGGCCTGTTCTCCGAACGTCTGTATTGTGGAGATGTAATGTTGTTTGCTGAAACATGTTTCCATCCGATGCTCTTGAAACTAAGTAATCAAAGACGGACAAACGACAAGCCGATACACAATTAAAAGACAACCTGCAAGATCTTCACATCTGGCATTTATATTTCTTCTCCAGCTTCAACAGATTAGGCATGAATCCGTTTAGACATTTATTATAACTCCTGTGCATAAACAATTGTGGAGATGTAATGTTGTTTGCTGAAACATGTTTCCATCCGATGCTCTTGAAACTAAGTAATCAAAGACGGACAAGCGACAAGCCGATACACAGGATCTTCACATCTGGCATTTATATTTCTTCTCCAGCTTCAACAGATTACGCATGAATCCGTTTAGACATCTATTAGAATTCCTATGCATAAACAGGGTAACACAGAGAAAATCGGGTAAGCGTCCATGTCTCCGGCGGTGTTCGAACTCACCGTCCCAGTATCTCACTGGCCAACATCCGTGGCTTAATCCGCGCGGCCACTTTCATGACTCTGTATTTATCTCTTTTCCAGAAATTTAGATGATTTCGGGCTCTTGTGAAGATGACATTGAACCTCAGGAATTTATAAAAGGCTGGGACCTTCTCGGCTAGCCGAACGACCGGGTTCGATTTCCGGCAGGTGCTGAGGAGATTTCTTGTCATCGCCTCCAGACCGGCTCTGGGGGCCACAACTCTTATCTAATGGGGACAAGAACTACTTTCCTCGGGATAAAATGGCTGGGGCGTGAGGCTGATATCTTATCTCCAACTGGCGTCGAGGTTAGGAGGCTAAGAATGCGTGTTATAATTGGTCTACTAAGTATAGGAGAATGATCTTGTAATAATTAAGTGACGCAGAGCCCTCGTCCGTCGTACATGTAGTCGATATCGTTTGTGGACTTGTAGATTTTGAAAAAGCGTGCTGTCTTCATCGTCAGGGCCGAATTGTCCGAGAAGAACTTCGACATCTTCACCGCAGCCCACAAGATGAAGATAGTATGTTTCTCCGAAACGTTGGTATCCAGTTACAATTCTACACGGCGTCACGACCCAGAAGAACTACGAAGACGTCTTTACCGCAGCGATAACCTCAAATCTTAACGTGGTACGTAGAGGTTCCGCTATAATTCGGCTCGTCGACACTGTGCCGTTCTTCAACGCTAAATCGAAATGTTTTCCCACGCAGAAGCCGGGCACGTTCTCAGGTGGCAAACCGAGGTACGACACGTTCAGAACGAGCACTGACTCTGATCGTGGTGCAGTACTCCTGCGAACTGTCCAGTTCTTCAGGGGTGTGCATTCCGATGAAGCGATTCTGAATTCCGCTGAGTCCCACATCTCACAGAACAACCGTCTCTCTAGCGACGTGTTACAAAATTGTACTAGCCCCGTTGAAAACATCAGCTGTAAAGAATGTTTATATGACAGTATCGTTACTCGGGGTTCAGTCGTTAGCTTCTCATCGCGGAGACCCGGGTTCGCGCCCAGAACAGTCTATGTGTGATTTTAAGTCGACAAAGTGGCTCTGGGACGGATTTCTCTCCGACTCCTTCGGTTTTCCCTTCTCAATATCATCCCACTGCGGATCTATATTCACTCATGTATTATCTCGGGAATGGGCGTCTGCTGTCTGCGGGCGTGTCACAAAAGAATTGAATTATTCTTTCTATATCGTCTTCCTGTGACCAGAGCATCCACAGTTTCTTCACACAGGGACACAATGCCGGAATTTGATAAAGTCAAGTTTTCCAATTCATCGTTAGATCTAATTCAAAATTGTAAAACAATTATATGCAGGCCTATGTTACAAAATTGCACGAAAGGAGCTGGCGATTCATTTTATCTGATCAGTTATTATGTATTTCATTATAACAAAGAATTGAATTGAATTGAATTATAAGGAATACCCTTGAACCACGAAAGCATATCAGAGGACTTTATGTTTTCTGTTTTACAAATTGTTGGCTGCGTTACCACGGCTAACATTAACGCTTCGCAGCTGTGCACGTCTTTCGACGAACGTTGCATAATATATTTTACGTCGACTGAAAAGATATTAAACATGAATTCCACGCCGTCTGTGAATCTGCTAGTCAGTGTGCCAGCCGGCATCCTCGAATTAGCATTTGTTTCTTAGTTACGGGCGTTTTTGTAGTGCATTACACCGACCCTCCTGCGCTTTCGGAATGGCGTGTGCATCAAATTTTGCCAAAGACTCGCCAAAACGGCTACGGAAACCTATGAAATGCTAAAGCAAGCATTTGGGGAGTCCGCAATGGGTCGTGCACAAACTTTTGTGTGGCATTCACGTTTTAAAAATGGCCGAACCTCTGTCGATGATGACTAGCGTTCTGGACGACCATCTTCGAGCACGACGCCCGAAAATGTTACGAAGATTCGGCAGGCCATTCACGAAGATCGACGTCGTACCATCAACGACTTGTGCGACATTGTTGGGATAGGCTATGGGACCTGTCAGCTGATTCTAAAGAAAGAACTCCACATGCGACGCATCATGACAACGCGCCAGCGCACACCGCTCTCAAAGTTCGGCAGTTTTTGGCCTCAGACACCATGGCCGTCATCCCACACCATCCTTATTCGTCGTGTGACTTCTTCCTCTTCCCAAAGATGACAATTCAGCTAAAGGGAAGGAGATTTGAGACGATAGAAGAGATTCAGGCAGAATCGCAGATGGTGCTTGACAGGCTGACAAAGAAAGATTTCCAGGGATGCTTCCATGCTTGGCAGCGGCGCTGGGATCGTTGTGTTCACTCCCAGGGGAACTACTTCGAGGGTGATGGATGAATTTAATACCTGAGATAAGTGTACGGGGTTTTTATACGCGCAGTCTTGAAACTTTCCGATCGCACCTTGTATGTCTTAGGCCTACATATGGTTAAGGCCAGGCAAAGTCGGTCGAATCACAAGCTGTGTTACGGCAACGTATGGTTCAGTACCGAATTGTAAGGATAAAATCAGATGATCGTACGTACGTCTTGCTGCCAGGATGTTGCGTGCTTTCCATACCCCTGTAGCAGCAGGGTGACCACAAAGCTCGCGGTTTACAATAGCCCCAGCTATTTTCTGCATCAGCTACCGGAATGGCTCAAATTGTGTTTTGTTGGTTACTATAGGATTTCCTAGCGCGTGTGAATTGTGGTCCCTCTGGGGCTTCCTTTCTCCCGTTTAGGGCAGATGAGATAAAAAGTTTTGCTCAATTACCTACTAATGTTGTTCTGTCAACTGAGGTAAAATACAGTAGCAAGAAAATAAAACAACTTGTCCCATCAGTGTTTTGTTACGAGGTACGACGTTGTAACACAAGAAGCAATCTGTATGAACGATGTGGATGTTCGAAAGCCACGAGGAATGAGAAAAAGATCGACGACTGTCACGCTCGAAGATCGCTAAATAATTGGAGGACAAATTTGCGCGAAGTTAAAGGTTGCACCCAAAGACCTGTCTCCTGCAGATATAATTTTTCCTACAATCCCGTGGTTTTAAACAGATATGCAGTAAACGAATTAATTTGACGAATATTTAATATTATTTATAACAGCGTGGTAAAAGTGAAAGTCCGTGCATCGCATCCGGTCTGAGACCTTTTGTAACCAGGCACGTGTTATTATTTGTTAATATGTTACTGGTAACTACGAGCTTATTTATTTTCCTTACTGCGAAGGGTTTAAAAAATCGTGATATTTATCTCGTCTGTTGCTTTATTTACAAGCTCCACACTTGAAACCCCTACCGGAAAATGTAAGTCTTCTAGGTAATTTTGTTTCAGATACAAGATATTGCAGGAGAAAATTTAAAACAATACATACACTCAAAAGTGATATTTGCATATTTAAATAAAATACTTATTTGGAGAATGTTTGATTACTATGATAATTTGTCCTATCAAAATAAATATTGTTCAACATAATGAAAAATATCTTCCAAAAATATTGCCAGGGGGGGATGTCTTGGCCCTTGGGTCCAAAGCGAAAACTATTTTTGTTATTTGGTTACAAGTATTTGCAAGCACGTTGCTAGTTTAATGTATGTTTAGTCTGATGCCAGTTATCATAAAATACAAACCTTTTCAGAAATTTCACTTCGCAAATATATTTTCTTTTAAATTTCTTCAAAGTACCACGCGTTTGCTACTAAACTATCCTCGTCTCCGCCACTAGAGAGTAATGAATTTAGATGTATTTGTATTCATTTAACACTTTAAATAAATGGAATAAGGGAAAAGCGTTTATACTCTGACGGACGATCAGATTAATTAACAACTTAAATTATTCATTTTCTGAAACAGAGAATTTATGATATAGTATCTGCGAATAAGTTTCAGATACCTGTCAGAAAAATTCAAAGCGTCGAACAATTAGACAATGTGTTTAAGTCTGTACGAGTAACCTAAAAAAGTAAGAAGCAGTTTCCAGACGCAAGTTGAACTCATTATTTCATTAATAATATACAAAATGATAATGTTGAAATGATGATCACGTCTTAGCCGCAGACCTCGGAAGTCTTTCTTTCCCGCTGTTCTCTTTGTATTGTAACGCTTCCAGTGATACAGCGTGCCTAATTGATTCAGTTTTTCGCTTCTTACGTAGACTCTGATTCGTTGACATGAATTTTATGTTAGGCAGCGTATCCTCGTTGGACCCACGACGTACAGCGCTGTGAACCACTTCAAAGTGAAGGCATGCAAATTCGTCAGCTGTTCCCTTCTTTATGACCGGCGGATTAAGTTCCATGTTGTTATGGAGCATCGTTTATCTGACGATAATCAGACACACACACGACAGCTATCAGTTATTTCAGCTTTAAATAAATACCACTTAAACGTTAATTTTCTTCTTCAATTATAGCCTAGGATTATAGTGTATATTTATTTCTGTGCTATTTAAAACCTATAAATTTCATCTTTAAATCTGTGCTGCAGAACACTAAAGACTTCAAATGTTTCTTCGAAGCTTACGTTAGTGTTTGTAGCAGATCAGTAGCACGTGTGATATGTAACCAACTTAGAGCTTAACGGAGATCCTCAGAATAGCTTACCGCCACATTAAGAATGCATTACTGGCCACATGAATGAATCTCGATGGCTTTACTCAAAAACCTTTTGAATAGCCCGAGAGAGATCAGATAATTCTCATCATGTCCTCCCCAAGGGAGGAGGCCTACGTGATGTAATGAAAATGAAGCTGTTTCCATTCCCCTGTCGTCCACTCAATACACCCCGGCTCACATACTGTCGAATTCCGATAAATAACCGACACTCGGCAATAATAATTCGTTCTGTGGGAAACATCACCAATGACAGGCGGCCCCTCCTTCGGCTGGCCGCTCAAGGAATAGGTCTGTTTAAATGCAGACAGTTAAGTTAAGTTAAGATCCTATTTAGTCTTATTGGAACAAAGTAATACTTTGTACTAGGCACACACGTAATTTACGACGAGGTTATAGCGTATTAAATAACGTATTAAGTAGATTAATGGACAGTGTTTTCAAAAATGCTGGAAGAAAGAAAGAAATTATGTACAGACGAAGTCGGATAAATACGAAGAGACTTGAAAGTGAAGATATTAATGATAACGATAATTAATTTGCTTAGACTGAAGGAATAACAAGATTGTTATTATGTCCGGAATAACTTAATCTAAACTTGCTCCACGCTCCGGGTACCTGAACATCTTTTGTTGTTTTTGTTACTAGAAATAGTTTGTTATTTTAGTACAGAAATTTGCAGGACTGAAGTAAGTCGAGTGTAATTTCTGTTGGTGCCCGAACGATGTCGCAAGATGTTGATTCAACTACCTTACCACGAAATGAAAACGCGAAGTGAGTTGATGCATTGCAACGTAGTTCCGTTTGTTTGTTTGTTTTGGCGACCTAACAGCGTTTTTCGAAAGGAATTAATGTGACGCCTCTTCGCAGGCATTCACATAGATCAAACCCGTAAATGAACCCAAGGGTTGCATAAAAATATTCTATAATCTTCGTCAATAAACAGAGACGTTCACTTCCATCAAGGTTTAAGAATGTTAGTAAGCCAACGCTTTCAATCGCGAATGATATTTAGTAAGAAATTTTAAAGAATGTAGTGATGGAACGTATCGCCCTGATGATGGAGGCAGTACAAACCTCCGAAACATCTGTCAACTTCTACGAGACTTCACAGCGCAATATCCCAGAAGACTGTCACTTCTTGTCAAGACACTATTTCTGCTTTCCTCTGGAGAGACTGCGAAGAACATCCACGGACACTACAATCCTGGGTCAAGCCGGAAGTCCAACCAGGCATCTCCTGACTACAAGACAACAGTGTCACCGTTAAACAGCTTTTTCTGAGATATGTGACTGAGGAAAACGATGTGATGATTAAAATCCTGCTTCGTATTGTGTCGGGATTGGGCATACGTCTATCATTGAAATGAATCTAGTCGGAACCTCTAATTCAGTTTTATGAGTAAAATCCTCTCCATGAGACATGGCGTATAAATGAGCGTGAGATGGGAAGACGCGGGGGACCTGTGGTGTGCCTTTACCAAACGATTTTCTGAACAAAGCGAGAAAGCAAACTTACTTGCTTCATCGGTTTTGAGGCTGAAGATGTCTGTGTGACCTCCTTCACCTCTCTGCATCATTTGATCACGTGACGTCAGTAAATCCTCCCGAAACGTCACGTCCCTTTCCGTGTGAATCCCACGCCTTTGGAAAGGCTTGCAATAGACTGCAAAAGCTTCTCAATAACCGATCGCAAGATATGGCATAATGAAGCAATTGAAGGTGACCAGAACGTTGTAATGCATTTTTAATCCTTTCAGACTCTTCTGTTAATGCAGCAACCGAACGTTAAAGATATCCGCTTTTAATAAGACGACTCTGCTGTTTAGAAATGCGTTGTACGTTTTGAAGTGTGAGCACGCATTAGCGTGTTCCTTGTCCAAGGACAGGACTTGCATTTTACAATCCACGTGCAGTGCATCACATCAAGGCAGCGGGTAATTTGGTAATATCACTGTTGAGTTGGCAAGACAGATTTATAAACTTGGAACAGAAGTGAAAGCCACTGCCAATTTCCACCCCGCTTTCGAAACTACGTGTACAAAATTCTGTGGCAGTTAGATAGTAAGTTGATCGATTTTAATGATGCTGTATTAAATTTCGAACTTGTTCATTGCTGATAATATAGCGTTTAGCTAGTTTTAAGTATCCATACGTCACGTCGAAAACATTAATAATATCATAAATTCTGAGGCATAACAGACCAGACCATTCCTGTCTAATATCTACTGGATGAGAGCGGAAGAATTTCACGACGACTGTCTGAAGAATTTATGGAAGACCGGAAGATGTAACCCGTGGAAAAGTTTTACGATTTCAGCAATGAACAGTTCAGTCTCTTATCGTTTCGAGAGTTGGTCACACGACCTCCTGAATACGAATGCCAACCACTCGACAGCTACGTTCGGTTTGTTAATGCTAGTAATTTTTGTAGGGAAGAGTTGAACCTTAAAACCTCCATCTGCTAATGCCATGTCACTTATGCGCACTAATATTTCTGTGCAGTTCCGTTAGAACCATTTATTGTTCCAGGAAGACGTTTGCTTTTCAACAGTCTTTTGTAACGACTGAAGTTAAAACTGCATAACGTTAATTGTAATAATATTTTAATATTTTAATATTTAATAAATGTTAATTGTAATAATATTTGAATATTTAATAATAATATTTTATTGCGATTAGACTGATAAAATTGAGCAAGTATATATTCAACACAATATGACGCAACATTATCATCTCCTGCATAACAGTGTTCATTGTGGTGCAGCGTGTAATTCTGACGCACATTAACAAAAATCATGCAGTTCTATGACTGAAGCTAAATTATCATGTTCATTTAACCTGAAAACCGAGGGCCATGTTGCAAACATATGTATTTTAAAGTTTAAAATGAACGTTTTATTCGATAAAGACTGAAAAATACTAGTACCCAATGTAAGAAGTTAACAGTCAATCGAGCGGGTTTGGTGTTTGACAACAGCGAACCGTTAGGTAGGATTCAAACTCATTTTCCCATTCACCGTGATGAGATTGTGCAGTTTAAGTAGGAAATCGGTTAATCAAATTTCACAATTTACATTCTACGGCAACTTACGTTTAAAGTATACAACATTGTTTGAAATCTCAGTGAAGAACAGAACTTACTCGCTTATCCATGCCTGTTTGTTGCAAGGCGTTTGTAACGCACAGAAAGAGATTCAAAGGAAAAGAATGGACTAATCATCAATTACGGAGTTTCAGAACTGGAAAATAAGCTAAGAGAATGGGGTAATTAGCTTAAAGAACATTAAACATCACAATTTATTTATGTAATTTGTATTCTTCTAAATAATCCAGCAATGGGAAATTCTAAAAATTAATACAAAATAAATAACATTAGGCTACAGATATGTCGTAAAATAGAATAGATATTTCGGCCTAAATTTGTATCAAGAGAAGAAACTCGAGCAGCAAAGTCCTTCTTGAGAATATTTTTAACATGCGATGTAGAGGTTGGAACGTCACGAGTCTACATTGAAGGTAAATTGTAATCAAAAGCAAGGAAATTGGCGGAGTAAGCTACGGGAGCAGCTGACAAGTTAGGTTTAGATATCACTTCTGGGCTCCAGATGGGACAAAGGTGGCGCTGAACCAGCTGGCGATTACATAGCCTACTTGTGTATAACATGGACCCTAATATGGCAAACTAATTTAGCGCAATATAAATTAACCGAATCTTTATCGAAGCTTATGAAAATTATTCAGTTCTTTCGCAGATAAACGTAAAGACAAAGAGACCTAACAAACCGATAAGGAGATATGAAAATTAAGACAAATGCAATTGCTCAGAGCTAAAAGGTGACAATACAAAACAGAGATGCTGTTATCGACACCAACGAGTAAGCCTCGACGAAAAAAAAATTTACAGAATAAATTTTCAGAAGAAATTGAATACAAATAATGTATTGTTCTGAATGTGCGTGTCAGTACAAGCAGGATATACGCGTTACCAAACATAAACACACTTTGTAGCCTACATCATCGGCTGTCGGGGGATGAGCCGGGTCGAATGCTGAAAATTTTCCAACGTCTCGACAAACATTGCGTTTGCCATCTTCAGGGTGAATTTTCAACATTTGATGCGGCTGATCCACACAACCGAAGTAGTAAACATTAAACTACAAGAAGAAGTAACTTACCTGGATAGCAATTCAATATAACACAATATAGGCCTAAGTTTCTAACTAACCAACCTTACGAAGCAGAGTCATTGAGAAACGAATTTTTCAATCAGGACTACAAGAAATGTTATTATCTTTACGAAACACAACAGCTCATTTCCCGAACCCTGTCCTGACCCACAAGAACCCAGTCTATTCTCTCATATCCCAGTGTTTTAATATCCGGTTTAATATTATACTTTATTTACGCCTGGATCTTAACATTCTAATAAAATTGTCGAAGGGAATGGGTTTTGAAGGTTTGAAACTTGCAGTTACTTTCGACCTCCTGGTATTGCCCTCCTCAGAGATTCGAATTTTCTCCTGAACGCGCTGTCTGAGACTTTGTCATGAAGCCAATTTTTTTTTTAACAAGAGTTATTAGCTACTCGTCTAACGCAGAATTTGAAGTCCGCGACTGATTATTTAATATAGCAACTAGCAGCTTCTCTCAATCTAAAATGCATCATGAACCTTACATTCTAGCATCTTCAGGTTAAGAATCTACTGTGACCATCTACGAAGTTAGAAATACTGGTTCCAGTGTAATTTTAAAAAGATTAAATACACACAAATCCGAAGCTCCAATTAACATTTTCACAGCAGTAGTACAGAATGTAATAAGAGTTTCTGCACTATCTGTTTGTTCGTGAAAGGACGAAGCCCTCTGCAGAATCGTGTGAGTAGGAGACGCGACACAAGGCCTGTGTTGACAAATAGCATTATCGCCTGGTGGTCCCGCTCAGAACATAATCTCTAATCCTTATTTCTCGGCAGTAGTCACATTGACTGCATTGGACTTGTGGTTGGCTTTATTGACTCTGGGCTGTTCAACAGTCCTCTCTCATTGTGAAGTCGCCATTGGGATTCTGGAGAGGAAGATAAATATTTCCGAGTCGCCTACAAATGCCAAATAGATTATTTTCCAGATTACAAAGCATTGCAAGTGGAGTTGCATATGTCTCGTGGTGCTTGGGTAGACTTATAATTATTCTAAATTAATTTTAGACTGTTGAAATATTTTCTAGTGAAATCTCTTTAATTTGATGCAAATTAAAAATAAAATTTGCACAGTTTTATTCAGTTTGACTTCAGCGACGTTTCGGTACTTGCGTTTTTGTATGGCTGTAGATGTCGAGATTCTAACGCGTTTGTTCTTTAGATTCGCAGCTTTGTCTGTGGTACAAACTTAAACACTTTGTCCTACTAGAGAATCAAAAGCTACCGGATAGTTGAAAATAAAAGTTCCAGAAACTTGCATTAAAATTTCGTACAATATGTAGACACAATTATAGATTAATTTGTAATCATGATTTGTTTCAACGATACATCAGTGCAACTTCGTACATTACAAATAATTGAACAAAGCGAATAAATAATAAATAAACCCTCACAGAACTAATGGACTAAAATCGGAACACTGTGTCCCTGGACTCCATTTTGGAAAAACTAACCTTAAAATAAATAACGTAATTTAAGTGACTTACTCTCAGAAAAAGTTTTCAAGATGCTGGATTGAAATGCATCATTTCGATCCATAAACTATTGTTTTCTATTATAAATACTCACTTTCTTGACATCACGCATGAACGAACTGCATATATTTTAGAACGGCCATCATTATTTTACTCTGTAGAGAATTAAATAGTGGCCAAGAGTTTCCTCAACTTTATATTAGGGTCCATGAAGATATGTTTCATTAATGTTTGCTGTTTCATTAATTCAAGTCGAAAGCTGCAGATGAAGCAGATGGTTTCCTTATTGAACCTCCAGCACAAAGCAAGTCTCATGAACTGGTGGCAATATTAAATAATTGCTTTGGCCTAAGTCCTCATACATTCATTCTTTACCTTTTTTTACTTACAGCTTGAGGGGCGTGGAATTAAGTAGGGTTGGTGTTACCCTCTGACGTTGATTGGGGGTGAGAGAGGCGGGATAAAGGGGTTCATTTGTATCCTCCATCCCCGTTTCTACGAGGTGTTTGATAGCATAAACGTTTGGGATTAACCATTCGTCTAAATGAAACAGATGAGTTCTTGCGAAGAGGCGTGAAGCTATTCATTTTAGCAAAAGCCTTTGAAATTTTAAGCCTGTTGTCTGGTGTCTGCAGAGTTTTCAGATATGTTTTGTTGTGTAACAATTTTGATTTAGGATAGATTTCTGCAGAAATCAAAGTGACTTTCTTGACAACGTTTTTTCTAAAATGTTTAATATTGCAGATCTGTTAGGTTAGGTTAGGATAGGTTAGGTTAGGTTAGATTAGGTTAGGTTAAGTTAGGTTAGGTTAGGTTAGGTTAAGTTAGGTTAGGTTAGGTTAAGTTAGGTTAGGTTAGGTTAGCTTAGGTTAGGTTAGGTTAACTGCTGTACACATTATGTTCTGAGGCACTAATTGAAAAAAAAGAGACAGCCGAGCACACGAAATTTCCACCAGAATGGTCAAAGATACCCAGAAAGTAGTAAGGAAAGAATTTTCCTGTAATGGTAAAAATCGTTCAGCAAATGTCTTCTCGAGTGGGAACAGCTAATACGTTACTTAAAAATAAAATCTATAAATGGAGAGGGGGCAGGGAGACAAAAGAACTACGATTTTAATGCATATATATATATATGAAGGTTATTTAATTAAACGCCATTTGCTTAGAACTTTTTGTTTGTTTTCGTACTATTCTGATTTCAGAGAATTTCCAGTTCCCACTCCCCATGAACAGAATGTAACTGCATGGCTGCGTCGTTTTGTGGCCAGACCGACGCTAATTTCGTGTTATATTTAGGCCCTACAGCGTAGGCCTAATTTAACAGCGGTTCGGTTAACTCTGTTTTAATTTTGGCAATCGAAATCGGTTTTGCACAAAGCTCTGTGATTGGATGGAAACTGATGGAAGTTTTAGGCCTGAATTTAACGATTTGCCTTGTATCTTGGTGTTAGTCTCAGTGACACGTGACGCAGTTACCCATAAAAAGTTAAATGTATCTGTAACTTACATCTTTTAGAAACGTAATTAAGGTACAGCAAGGCAACAAACATTTTGAAAATTTGAAAACACTGAGAATACATTAGTTACTTATATAAAATCATGTATTCTGTGCATGTTTTCCTGTTCTAAAATGTAATGTAAATTTAACCTGCGACGATTACAAAAAATACTAAATATGAAGGAGATACGAAACAGGAAATAGTCTAGACACTTCAAATTACAGTAATGTACGTCACAGTTAACTAGCCTTCATTTTATGTTGTCGAATGTTGACTGTAGCCAACAGTTACACTTACAGGCTGTGTTCTAGTTATGCGGAAAAACAAACACACTGAGTGTAACCACTGTTATTACCGAAAGCTTGTGATATGAGTTTCTGAATTCAAGCCTTTACCTGAGAGTTAGGCTACGCCACGATGCTTAACAGTCGCGAGCAGGTTTTGATTCCAATGGCAGGCCATGACTTAATACAGAGGAACTTGGCTTCGTATCCTGTGTCGGGCACGACCAATGAAAAGTGCAAAAATATTTCTGTGAGGATTGCCGGTCTTTGGGCAGAGATTTTTGACTTAAGACCTGTCAAATATGAAGCAGACAAGTTAACCACTCGACCTTCATGTTCGGCGACATTATAGACCTATACCGGTAAGCCAAGTGTAGACCTAAATTTAGTATCACAATCATTCAACGTAGATTTTTATTTAATATGAGAATCAAAACCCAACGCTTTGATCTAGTTCGCTCCAAAATTAAATGTACGTCTTTCCGTGGTATAAAAAGTCAAATTATTGTTTCTGCAACGAATCTAACATAACTCCACAAGATCCAAAATGCAAATTTTGCGTCACCAATTCACGTAGTAACGAAGCACCCTGCACTTAAAGTGTATATAATTTGTGTTCCCCGAAACAAAATCTTCCTTAGTAATGTGAAGCAGCCGTAATATTATCCGTTCTTTCACGTAAATTAGAAGATTCCGCGGCTGTAATTTCATCCTGTCCCGATTAAATTCTCACAACTGCTGATATGAAGCCGTCTGCACGAAACATTTTAAATAACTCTAAATGTGTCTTGTTTCATCAAAGGATAAGCAATAAGCCCTGATGACGGAGGCAGTATGACCTCTGAAACGTTGGGTAACATCGACCAGACTATACAGCGCAACAACCCAGAAGGCAGAAATCTTCATACTCCTCGCCCTGATGACGGAGGCAGCATGACCTCTGAAACGTTGGGTAACATCGACCAGACTATACAGCGCAACAACCCAGAAGGCAGAAATCTTCATACTCCTCGCCCTGATGACGGAGGCAGCATGACCTCTGAAACGTTGGGTAACATCGACCAGACTACACAGGGCAACAACCCAGAAGACAGAAATCTTCAATAAGCCTGTAGTTTAGAGGTCGAAAACTAGCTTCTGTATCATAGAAAGAGACTGATAGCGAGTTACTGTTTCTTCTACAGAATATGTCTTTAGAATATTAGTAAAATATTAAATTACTTTATTCTCTCCAGACATTATAATCTAAAGAATCACGTGGTAGTGGTGAATCGCTCAGTTTTCTTCATAAGAAATATAAGTAAGGTGATTTTAAAATTTCAAAAAAACATTATGTTATAATCCTGTTACGTGGAAGGTAACTGGAAAGGCAATTACTGTAACGCGATATGGACTAGGATATGTAATATTTGTATGATCGACAGATCGGCCGGTGTTTAATTCAGACGGCATCAGCTCTAACCGACTGGCGTGTTATGGAAGTAACAAATAATATTTGAAATGAACAGCAGCGCTAAGCAGCAACGCGTATTCGATGTTACGATTCTTAATCGTGTTCCATGGACAATTTTAATTTAAATGTTATTTGTCTGTAGACCCTGAACCGAATGTAATGAACGCGTGGTGGAAAGGGGGCTTGTGACGTGTTTAAAATCTAGCACAGAACTTTTCCGATGCTTCTGATGACAACCACACACGCTCTAAGAGACTCAAAGTGCTCATTACATTTAAATCGGCAACAAATATTGCTGGTGAAGTTCCATTTGTCCGTATTACGAGGTCTGTGTTTAGGATACCTTTTTTTACATAAGTCCACACTACTTGCAAATCATGAAATATTGGTCTGTGTTATGTTAAATGAAATAATTTTGTTTCTAGGTAGTGATGGTGGGGGAAAGTCCCACGTTTTTACGATGAGGGGAAAGAGGACACATTAGAATTCGGCTCGTAATTTAAGGGCGGTAACGTATCTTACAGTTCTGTTAGAGCTTTGTGATCATTAGGATATTATTTTCAATTTTTAACCCAAACATCAGGCTCCACCAGTTGGATAAAGCCTATTGAGCATGCTGGAAAATTTCGGCTCTGAGGGCAGTTGAATTGTCGGTTAAAAAATTATAATTATTGGGTATTTAACGATGCTTGTTCTCCTCCCTAGGTTAGGTTAGGTAAAAACGATGAATAGTAGAGAACTGAGGTCTGTGAATTGTAAGTGATGTGGAAAATTGAGAGGTTATCCTGAATTTTCGACAATCTAGTGAGCAGAACAACAGAAAATCTGTTTCCATCAGGATAGCCGGTCCTCGCGGTTGAGATTTCCTGGATAAATTGTGTGTGTGTGTCATTAATTTACGAGATTGTTTTATTATTTAAATATAACTTCGTATCGATAAGTACTACACTAAACTTACAAGGAAATTATGGCACCTTATGGCATGTAAGTTAATTACAGTCCGTAAGTATGTAATGGAGGCAGGAGGACCCTTTGAACCGTCTGCAAATATCTGTCAGACTACATAACCCAACAACCCACTACCTGACGTGAGAACCTCAAATCTCATTCTGCGAGAGTTGTTGGTTATTATACCAATAGGTCGTGTTATGTCGAACAACGTCCATTGTCCAAGGAATATTAATATAGGCTTAAAAAAATTCTGATACTTTGTTTTATATTCCTGTCTTAAGACGATTAGAAGGGTTTGTAAGTTATTGACAAAGATTGTATTATTTTAAGGTCAGTAGTGACGGTCCTATACTTGATCTAAAATGTTAAAACTAGTCTTAACGACAGTAAAAGATGTGTCAAGGCAATGAAGACCTGTCATTCTACATACAGAAGAAGAGTCAATTCTGAAAACGCAATGGAAGAATCCAGACCGAATATGAAATAATTATGGGCCAATGGGTACTTGTCTTTACGACTAATTTACTTTGACTCAGTATCTAGCACGCTTTACATAATTACTTCATACGTAATTTCAGGTTATTTTAGAACTACCACACACGGATTATAAGTTTAGTGTAGATATGCATTACTACTCCAAAGAAAATAATGAATGAAATGTATTAATATTCTATTCAACGGTAATTAACAAATTTAAGGATTTTTACACTCAGATGTAGTCTGAAATGTTTTAGATTTATGAACGAGAACTTGGAACTTTATTAAAAGAAAGAATGTAGGAAAAATTAGTAGACAATTCCAAAATCTTTTGTAAAAAAAAAATGCAACTATTATGCACATGGTAACAAACAGTCGAATGATGAGAGCTATTATGCAGGAGTAACGAGTCTCCAGACAATAGTACAGAGAAATATAAAATGTTTTGGTCTAATAGAAGTGGATAAAATGGAAAATAATACGCTTACTTTTTTGTTATGTGTTTAGGCCTGATAGTACCTGAAGAAAATAAGGCAAAACTTTCAAGCGCTTCGTCTGGAAACACAGTTCTAAATTATTAATCACACTTACACTTTTATTTTGTCAAATCCATCCACGTACGCAGTTGATAAAGTGTCGTTAATTAATAAAAAGAAATTAGCTGAATACAGGCCAGTGTTTTTGATAGAATGCTGGAAAATGTATGATTCTAGTAACCCTCGGGAGTGTTTTCTGGTTCTGGTAAGCACCAAGGCTCTTATTAAACGAATCACGGCCGAGGAATGGATGTGTATTCGTGGCCTTACGTGTCCTGTTCGCCTCGGGCCGATCTCACGTCCAAGGGGTCATATCGGACGTCTAAAAGACTAAAAGTTTCGGGAGTTTATTTCGAATTGGACCATGCACGAAGGCAAACCCCACAGAATCTAATAATGATATTAAGAAATGTCGATACTAAGTAGGCCTACGTACGTAACGAAATATTTTAATAAAAAATCAAGACGATCGATACGTCCAGAAAGTTCGTTATCTTAACGGTGTCTTCTGCCGGCCAATTTCTTAACCTGTAGGCCTATGTGTTGTACCTTCGCCTTCGCGAAATATTTTATAACAATTTTCGGTATTTTTATTCAAATCTTGGATCGGAATGAGAGGTATTTAATATGTTTTTTTTTTAAATTGGAGATATTGATGGTTGGGATCTCTTCATGAACTGTATTATCAGAGACCAATCATGGACTGATCTGTTTGTCCTTGTATTCCATCTTAACTGCACCTGACTCGGAGATTGATGAACAGAGGGGCGCTAACCACATCTTCAGGTTAAATTACCTGTACTGGTCGGTCCGATAGAAGAAACTATCAATGGGCCGTGGATTAATCCCGTTTTTCGAACCCAACAGTTGCTATAAGACTGGGTATTTTTACGTAAAGACGGGAGAATAGCCTGACCCCCAAAACGTAGGATTTATTATTTTAAATTTTAAAAAATGATTCAAGTCCAGAAGAATAACATTGAACATAACGCACGTTAGAGACATTTAGAGTTACACTAATGCTGTCTGGTTATCGTAGAGTAGAGTTGAGTCCATGCAATAAAGTGTAATGACACCATGTAAATATTTCACCATTACACATTAGAGAAACTACCACTTTCATCTTAGGTGTATACTTTACGTCCACTGAGGAATAGAAGGATTGAGTTTCTAAAGGTTAAGTTGTCCGTCATTCTTATAGATTTGCCTAGGCCTTAGTCACTATCAGAAGATAAAACTCCTGCAATATTAGCAACTTTAAAATAGACTAACAAATCTACAAATATCCTGCGCTGATATTTCATTTTCTTACTGAACGTTTCGTATTTCGAAGGTCTCGCATTCAAATCTCGGTCCGGAGACCAGCTAACCTGACTTCAGTTCTTCGTGGTTTTGTCATTCTCTCGGGGAAAATTTCAGCATGGTATCTTGAATGAGGCCAGACCACTTCCTTTAATATCCTTTCCATATCATCTATCACCGTCATTAAATGTTGGATAGCGTATACCCTGAGCTCCTGACAACGCCTTTAATTAGACCACATCCTACAAAACTTTACTTAGAATTCTCAGCAATGGAGAAGAAACTGTCTTCGACCTCTGTTCGTCCTTACATCAGATTCTATTTCATAACACTGTGATTTTATAACTTTGAGAATTTCTGTGAGATTTTACGTTTTCAGGCAGCGAGAGCAAATATGGACGTCTTCTGAGGTGTTACGCCGTGAAGTTTCCTATAAGTTAATCGACGTTTTAGAAGTGCTTGCTGCCTACGTTATCAGGATGATGAGATCATGTCGCAAAGACCTAGAACAGAGTCTCCTTAAGAGTTCTTGTACTCCCTGGCACATTAAGAGAACGTGTCTTCGGTGCAGACATGAAATTTAGACGTAATTCCTTTTAGAATCCTGAATCAGTAACGCATCGCTTTAGAAACAACACGCATTTAAGAATTGTAATATTTTCGTCAGATAATCGTGTCCCCGTCCAAGATATTAGGCCTTTGATCTGCTGGTAGTTTTAAAAAGTTTTCCAGTACGAGTGGGTGCAACGGCGATAAACTTGGAAGGAGAGACTAATGAAATACGATAAGCCTAATTTATTATTACAATCAACATATTTTAGAGCTGTAATTGTTTATTTTAACCGTCTAATCACAATAAAATATTTTATTAAATATTAAAATATTATTACTATAATTAACATTTAATATTTAAAATATATTAAAATATATATGCATTTCGATAGAAAGAGCATCATTTTAATATATAAATTAATATATATTTTAATATATTTTAAATATTAAATGTTAATTATAGTAATAATATTTTAATATTTAATAAAATATTTTATTGTGACTAGACGGTTAAAATAAACAATTATAATCATCACAATATATAACGCAACAATATCACCTCATATTTTAGAGCATTAATATTCGAGGCTTTAGTGTCTACATATATCTACTACATGGTGGATCTTCGTTTTTACGTTTCAAGTAATAGATCTCAGATTAATTTAATATGAATATTCATCGAAGCGATTGATTCTGGTGCCAGACGTAGCCTAAGCGTGGAGTCAAGCGTCAGAAGAGGACCAGATGGAGAGAATTGTGTTGGACATAGAAGAGTGTTAGAATTACGTACCAGGAACTCCTCTTCCAGACAGATCATGGGCGACGTTGGGTGACAACGAGGCCTCAGAATCTGGGCTAAGAGGTCCGACACCTCCAGGAGGTCCTTGCGGTACCAGAAGCGGAGGCAGGAGTCCCGATGGTGCTCGAAGTATCGATTCGTGAGCACCAGGATGTGTTATGTGATGACTCTGTTGATCTAGGAACAATCCAGCTTGTAAAGTCGGCAGCCAAGAATTGTACAACAGTGGTAACGGCAAACCGATGCCTCCTGGATACCCAAGTGCCACGGCGGCCGCCATATTGTTCCCACACGCTCCGACACTCGCCATATTTAACCTGTGACTCACCAGATCCATTGCACTTAAGTCCGTGTTTGATAGTCGAGTCGTGTCGTGGTTTTGACAGTTTGTACGACTACTCGGTCGAGTCGCTATTAAAGATTCGATGGAAAACGGTCGAATGTTCCTTGATCTTTGTTGAGGTGTCTGCGTGGACAGAGGCGTTGATAATGTGGATGTTGCTTGAGGTTGGGTTGATAATTGTTCTGCACTGAAAGTGGTCTCCATTGTTTCAACAGGAGTTAGTGTCACTAACCGATAAATCCGTTCTTCAAAACGTCACTTGGACCTACATTTTGAAGTTCAAGGTTCATGTTTGCTATGGACACGTCGGTCCACGAAGGGAACTTACTCTTAAAATCTTCATTCGTTTATTCGGGGATTGCTGTGGTTACATTCACATTACATTAACACCGAATATCCCGAAAAATATCACTGCTATCAACATATCACTGTCGGAGTTCGTATAATTTCACAGGTGATTACATTTACGTTTCTGTCTTACCTGTATTTCGATTCGTGAACATTTGTCTTCGGAGTAAACATTCGTGAGCGTTTTTTTCTATAAATCCTTTGGTGTTAATGTTGAATTTACGATTTGAAATTCTTTGATTAACACATTAGTCGATTTTTTAAACATTTACAGCGCTTAACACTTGGTTTAAACATCACATTACACGCACTGTTCAACAATATTTGTTCCACGAAATACATAAGATGAACACCAGTTAGTATATTAATACCTGACAAAACATATCTTTGAATATTCAATTACAACTTTCATAAAGTTGAATCAGAAGCTTTGTTTATAGTTTTCTGGATTTATCTTAACATCTTGATTCATCATCATCACGTGAATGTTTTCATAAAATGCGAATTTAACTTGAAAAAAATAAGTTTCACTGCTAAAACACGAAGAAAAATGTTTATCAGTCTGATCTTCAGCTGGAAACCTACATTATCATCTCACCACATGCAACACACTGATTGTCCTAACCTATAAACCAAACAAGTGATCTGTTTGGTTGTTCTGCTCACATCTGCCAGCCGGATTGGGAGGAGCTAGAACACGGAGTAACGCCCATAATCCTGTCTACCATTGGTTAAGCTTATATCCAATCCCAAGCCAGGAATGATCTCCACTAATTTGTCACAGTAATTTTCATGCAAGAGCGTCTCAATGGAACACATTTGTTTTTCGAAGACAGGAACAACGCAATTTATATGATGATCTACAATTTAATTTGCCTGTAACGTTTAAAAAAAAACAAGAAAATATTTTATGGCTTAATTAAACCATTAAAACACAAGAAAACATCATTTGAAATCCGATAAACATCTGACTAAAAAGTTGCATTTAAGAAATTATATTTAAGTTTATATAATTTTTATACACCTGAAGATGGTTCTTTTAGAACTGAAACATGTCGTGTAAAAAAGTGATGATCTAATGTAAAATCGAACATTTCGATAGAGAACATCATTTAATATATTTTAAATATTTAAATGTTAATTGTGGTAATATTTTAATATTTAATAGGAATTTTATTGTGATTAGACTGACAAGATTTAAACAAATATAAACCATTAAAGGCGTTTATCTTATGATATAAACAGAAAAAATATATGTAATGTAAATTGAATTGTAATAATCTAGCTCTGTTGAGTCTGTGTAGAATTTAAAGGGCCCTGAAATTTTTTATAGATAGAGAATAGTTAAAAATTGAAGTGGTCGTGACACATTTTAAATTATAATTCTCCTATTCATAGTTTCACTATGAAAATACGTCGTTGAAGGACTATTACATCAAATAGGCAAGGATTTAGAAGAAGACGATTGTGGTTATCCAGCTGTAGAAACGACAAATATATTCTTTCAGGACCAAAAGCTTGAAATTCGTCTTAGATTCGAACCGAGTTTATTCCAAATACAAGTCTAGTCCACCAGCCTTCTCGAGAAATTGGAAATGAATCGAAATATGTCACCTGCGAACCTCATCATAGGCGCCAACATAATACTAGGCCTTAGGAATTAGGAATAAATGATGGTAAAACCTAATACATGGTACAGTCAGTTCTTGAAAAGAGACATCTACAGGCTAGAGTAAGTACTAACTTACAGGGGAGACGTCTGTTAACTAATATCTAAAAGTGTCCGGGCAATGGAATCGTATTAAAAAAGTATTAATTTTCCTTGTCTAGATGTCAGTAGGTCTACCTGAAGAAGGTCTCTGCTCCACGGAGTTAATTAATTAATAGGTCTTTTGATTCGTAACACAGTTGAAGTTAATTGTTCTACGAGGCCCCGAGCTTTAATAACTGAACCGACGCCTTCCGAAGCGCTGATGTCCAGTGACGTCGCCATTAACCCTTTGAAGCTCGAAGAAGAGAGAGAGAGAGTTTGGAAACACAAAAGATGCAAAACATTTGGGAGGAGAACTGAGAGACATTTTGTTTCTAGAGGTTTAAAACGATCATAATTTTTATGAGCCGGTAAAGAATATAAGCTTAAGACAAATACAGTGAAATTTTTATCTCAAGCTTCTACGCCTTACCATCCCGACGCCTCTCTCTCTCTCTCTGTCTCTCTCTCTCTCTCTCTCCTTAGGCTTCAAAGTGTTAAGAGGTTCATTTAAATGATATTGAAGAACTCAGTTCCTACCTCAAAGAAAACAGAACGCGTCCGCGTAACAAAGATTGGCTCTTTAAATAATTATTATATTAGTTTACCGTCAAATCACAATAAAATAGTAAGATAAGATGATTAAAATGATTAAAATATCATCTTATGTTCCATATCGAGCATTCGATTTACATCGGAACATTCACAACATGTTTCGGTTTTATGAAACCGTCATCAGGTGTAAATTATAAACTTTTAAACTCAAATTACAATTATTTATAGTTTTTTTACAATTTTATAATTTTATCATCTTTCTCAGTATATTTTATGGAAGTTGTGTTTAGATATTATTAATATAACATTATTTGTTGAGGTGGTGTTATTAATGTTTATACCAGTCTGTGAAGTAAAAGATTCGAAAACATTAATGAAATATGATTGAATATAGAAAACAAAATGAACTAAAATAATAAATAATAGCAAATAAACATACCATAGGCTCTTTTCTGTTCTTAAGAGGCCCGGCTGTTTGTTTTGTGATATTGAAGTCTGTATCCCGTGGACAAAATTCCGAATCATGAAATGTTAAAGCAGATGGCACGCAGCCTAAAATCAACTTACGCGAACTTCAAACCCGTTGGTTCCTCACCGAAGAACACTAATGCGAGCCATAAAATATTCGTGTTTCTTCGGTACATTTTTTTTTTTCTACAAACGATTTCATAAGATGATATAGTTGCGTCATATTGTGAAAATATATATTTAATTAATTATTCTTGTCCGTCTAATCACAATTTAAAATTAAGATAATTAAAATATCATGTGATGTTCCTATCGAAACATTCGATTTACATTTTAATTATCTTAATTTTAATTTTAAATTTTAAATTGTGATTAGATGGACAAGAATAATTAATTAAATACAAACGATTTGCAAGACACGCGAAAAATAGATGATACGGGTTTCAAATAGGCCTTGTTGCCGACAATAGACCAGTTCCGGCAGAATACCGTGGAAAAATGTCACTCGATGGCATTTTGTTCGTGGTAAGAGTGAAACGAGAAAAGATGCTGGGCGAAATGGACCAGCAGTCTGTGGCGTCGCGTCACGTGCCACTGTTGCACCGAGGACGCAGATATCTCCATGCAGTGGTTCAGGCCGTAATTTGCCGGCACTTAGCAGAGAATTAGCGAGCCTCGTCTCAGCTCTCTCTCGTTCCCACTGAGCCATAACTCTCCAGACGAGCGACATCCACTCCCTAAGTGCTCCTTTCAGATACTCTCCGACCCAAATACATCGCTCCCAGCAAACATTATCCGCGGTTAATTCTCCGTGACCGGATGAATGTCCCTGGGTCTAAGTCTCCATCACATTATGGAATCCACTGATTTATTATCGCAAACAATGAACGCCTGCCAATCTTTTCCCGTCCCTGGGCATTGTCTATTGTCAAACTATAAAAATAGCCCACAGGCCATACGATGTTTCGGAGGTTAATTTTCTGTCTTCAGGGAGTGGGAAGAGGCAGGTTTATTACGCCAACCTCGTTCTTGATGATGACAAGATCTATTTAACGAGCGAAACGGATAAAATCCCCCATTCGCAGTGCTTGAAGACAGAAACAAAGATTTATATGAGCATTACTACATATTCTTAATTATCTAATAATGTAATAGTACAATTCTTATGCGATGCTAATGATAGCACTGCATTTTTAAATTATTAAAATAATCAATTGTTTTGTTGAGTTATTAAATGATTAAACACTGTACTTCTAGAAATACGGCGTATTTTCAGACGAAAGAAATTAAAGTCTTAGATTCTTCACTTGCATTGGTAATGGATGAAGGGAGATGTTAAAATCTCAGCCCGGGGATAGAACAGCAGACCGATGGCTGGTTATAAGAGCGTTTTTAAGTCCTGCATCTAAATTCAGTCACTCCAAGGCCGTCTGTATATCTTTGTTCATTTAACGACACTGTATGTATTACGTAGATTATATATTTTCAAATGACGAAAATGATTATAAATCATGTACTGTGGCGAAATTGCCACGGTGGTCTAGCGGTTAGAACGCTGGCCTTGTAATCCTGGGGTCTCGGGTTCGATTCCCGGTGGTGCCCGAATTTATAACTTGTGTTGGGCAAGGCCGTGGCCTAGGCAACACGGAGTTTTCCTCATTGGCATCCCAACAATTACTCCATTCACGCACAGAAGAAGGCAATGGCAAACCGCTTCTGGATCATCTGCCAAGAACGTATATGAACAGGTCCCAGTCCGAGAAAAGGATGGAAGGATCCTGTTCATATGGACCTGTCGTCAGACAGAACACTAAATAAATAAATATAATATTAGGCGTATTTTAAGAAGTGTGCCTAGGCTAAACAGAATAGGCTTTGTTGATTCACGCATTTCGAGGCCACTGATAACATTAATACAGTCACCGAGGTAGGCCATAGATTCCTGTCAGTCACAGTCATTCAATGCTCTCATGTTCTTCTATTATAACACCTTATCGCTCGAATCGGATAGCTTATTTTACTCGTGCAAAGATTTTGGATAACCCTCAGACTGATTTCATTAGCATGCAGTAATTCGGGTCCGTGAGTATATTACGTCACATTTTGAGTTGAAGCCTTTTATTAAGCGCCCCCTTAGAAGCAGATGGAATATCGGAGTGAACGCCAGAAAGACATTAGCTTTAGGGCCAACACAGACGGATGCACAAATCGATACAAAATGAAGGTGGTTTAACCAACTTGATGATTTTTATGACTAATTAATGAGACAGAATTCATGTTTATTCAAACGTGTTTAATCGGCGCTTATTAGATTACGTACTCAGGGGCTACACTCAGAAGAAAACGAACAGATCGGAGATTTTGCATTTAACGGACAGATCCCGCAGTCTAATGAAATGGAGATTTCTCAGTGCGACGAAGTTCACTGCCTCTTACCCGGCGGATAGACCTCGAGAAAACTCTGACTCCCATTCGAAAGGTCCTGGGATCTTAAACCGCTGAGGTTCACTTTCGTCCCTTACGTGAATGTCCAGATGGTACAATAGCCTGGTCACTGCCTCTTTCCGTATCCCCTCAGACCGCTCTAACCAGCAGTAGTGCTTGGCATAAAGCTACTCTTTAATTATTCGTGTTTTTTTCCGTCTAATCACAAATGTATATAAATAAAATTATACAATATTTTTACCTTATTACATTTTGTCTTCTATACTCGTTCTTTCAAGTTCAGTAATAATTAAAAATATTTAAATTATTTACGTTACAGGCCAATGTTAAACCACTATCACTTCAAAATATACCCTCACTCCAACAGTAATTAAGTTTTAGTTTATAAGATTATAATTTTTAACTTTTAACTTTACACCTGAAGATGGTTCAATGTAACCGAAACATGTAGTAAAAAGTTGTACCAAAATATGTAAATGATATTTTAATATCTTATGTATAATTTTATTTATATACATTTGTGATTAAACGGAAAAAAAACACGAATAATTAGATTTTAATTCACAATATGACGCAATTATATCTACTTATAAAGCTACTCGCGACTTTACCCAGTACAGAAAAGTTTGGTGTACCACTAAACGCAACTTTATAATAATTACATTATATTTTGGCGCGTCTTCATAGTAAAGGCATGTCTTTAATGGTAAGAGGTGTCCCAGGTCTAAGGCTTAAGGCCTGCAGAAAACTGAACGGGGTGCTTCGTTACTCGTTCCTTATTATTTCCGTCGTGCAGGGATCTTGAACCAAATGTTATTTAAAGATGTCTGCTTTCCGGGTTGTACGCTGGTTGATAATGACAGAAATTTTAGAGCGATCACCCTGATGATGTAGGCAGTAAGCACCTCTAAAATGTTGGTTAATGTCCACCAGGTTACGCGGTGCGATATCCCAGAACACGGCCATGTTCATACTCGATGTCACAAGAGCAAATGTTGCTTTCTCAGTGTAAGAAATTCTTATCTGACAGTTTGCGCGCAGTTTGGACCTCCCAACAGCTGCTCTGTTGCTCGAAGTGTCGCGGCACCTGTTTTATCGGCTTCATAACCCGCGTACTGGTGTCTGCAGAGCGTGTCT
>NW_019060376.1:999225-1018707 GCF_000696155.1 Zootermopsis nevadensis | reverse complement strand
CACGGTGGTGTAGCGGTTAGAACGCTGGCCTTGTAATCCTGGTGTCTCGGGTTCGATTCCCGGCGGTGCCCGAATTTCTAACTTGTGTTGGGCAAGGCCGTGGTCTAGGCACCACGGAGTTTTCCTCCGGGGGCTTCCCCGGTTTCTCCGTGGCCTCCCAACCATTACTCCATTCACACACAGAAGAAGGCAATGGCAAACCTCTTCTGGATCATCTGCCAAGAACGTATATGAACAGGTCCCAGTCCGAGAAGAGAAAAGGATGGAAGGATCCTGTTCATATGGACCTGTCGTCAGACAGAACACTAAATAATAATAATAATTTAAGTACCTGCATCCTGGACCATTTCATTCCATTCCACAACTTCGAATTCTATTTTTGAGTTTCGATTTTAACACAACCACCCTTCTGTATCTATAATTCCCTATGGCATCTTCCTTTCAGGTTTACCCTCTAAAACTGACCATACATTTTTTATTTTAGAATGCGTGCTACATGTCTCACCCATTTCGTTCTCATTAACATTTATAGAACAAAACAATATTTGAAGAAGAATTTCCTCGTCATGATATTTTCTCCAACTCCCTGCCAATTTACTTTCCCTTAAATCCAGTACAGTAGAACTCATCCGTTGCGTGTGGCTACCGATTTGGTTGAATCTCGATATGGCAGACCTACAGTAGATGTTATCGGGCCATTCTGAATTTTACTTACGTACATTACAAGTATTTTGAGAATCCTGCAGTACGAGTCTTGGGTTTATCACGTAAGATTTCACTGGACTACGGTGAAATCATAATTAAAAGACATTCCCAGTACAGACGCTTGAGGCTAACCTCACATCAGTGGGTTATAATGACCTCTGACACGAAAAGTCAGAGTCACACCGATCCCGCAACCCGGTGCTACAGCGAACCGAAACCGGTTGAACCGGAAACCAGAAAGGTTCAGTTCCGGGTGTCTAAAAATCACGACACGTCGAATCCGTTTATCAAACCATCTAGCGGTAACGGGAGGTACTCAGCTGTAAATTCAGTCACACTGACAAGAGGATTTTCGTACTTTTTAGGGGTCTTCAGCAAATACAGGTCTGCGCCAAAACCTCCTCATTTAAAATATTTATCTTGTCAAATATTAATTTATATTATTCTCAATTCTTTGAACCGTTCATATCCTCTGTAGTCGAAACAACGTAAAACCAGCGGAAATAATAGTTAAGAGGGTTGACCGCTGAACAATTTACTCAACTCATCTTCAACTTCACAGAAAATACGAGAATACGAGGTGCGATCGGAAAGTTTCAAGACTGTGTTAATAGAGGGCGAACCGGATGTAGTACGAGCTTCTGCCGCTAGGGGGTGCGGACTACATTCATAGTGAATCAGTGTGCCAGCCGGCATCATCCAATTAGCATTTGTTTCTTAGTTACGGGCGTTTTGGTAGTGCATTACACCGACCGTCCTGCGATTTCGGAATGGCGTGTGCATCAAATTTTGCCAAAGACTCGCCAAAACGGCTACGGAAACCTATGAAATGCTAAAGCAAGCATTTGGGGAGTCCGCAATGAGTCGTGCACAAACTTTTGTGTGCCATTCACGTTTTAAAAATGGCCGAACCTCTGTCGATGATGACGAGCGTTCTGGACGACCATCTTCGAGCACAACGCCCGAAAATGTCACGAAGATCGACGTCGTACCATCAACGACTTGTGCGACATTGTTGGGATAGGCTATGGGACCTGTCAGCTGATTCTAAAGGAAGAACTCCACATGCGACGCATCCTGTCTGAGGACCAGAAGCAGAATCGACTTGACTTCTCGTTTGTCAGGAGCTCAAAGATCTTGCAAGAACCGACCCCAACTTCCTTTCTAAGCTCCGTGTGACTTCTTCCTCTTCCCAAAGATGAAAATTCAGCTAAAGGGAAGGAGATTTGAGACGATAGAAGAGATTCAGGCAGAATCGCAGATGGTGCTTGACAGGCTGACAAAGAAAGATTTCCAGGGATGCTTCCAGGCTTGGCAGCGGCGCTGGGATCGTTGTGTTCACTCCCAGGGGAACTACTTCGAGGGGGATGGATGAATTTAATACCTGAGATAAGTGTACGGGTTTTTATAGGCGCAGTCTTGAAACTTTCCGATCGCAACTCGTATGAGTAATTTAAAGTCCGTTTTTATTGAAAAGTCTACCAAAGTACAATGTAAAAATTCATATAATTAATTATCTCCACTTAATTAACATAACACACTTTATCGCAGAGAAACATCTGTTGTCCTGCGTCATACACGACATTTGTCTATTACACAGATATTTGAAAACTCCGTGACAAGGCGCTGATAAGAAATAATTTTCTCTCCCGACACCGAGCGAAGACAGTTACTCAAAAATCAATACCAATAAATTTCCTCAAGAATATACCGACTCTGGTCGTCCTAAACGTCTCGGAAGACTGTACGTCGCCCCAGGGTCCGGACATGGACACCACATATTTCTTTGTTGTACACTTTCACCGAACGGAAGGACAGACAGACAGACTTTCGCTGCTACACATTTTCAGCAGTAGCTTTGTTCCACACGTCGTGGTAAGTAGAACGTGGAAGTGGTGATGACCCGCCCCGTGGTTCTGAATCCTCCCAGAAACGCTTACAATTTCCCAGCGGAACACGAAACTGCCCAAAGGTTCATTACAGTGATAAAGAAATTTGTCGACGTTTCAGAGTACCTTATTGCCGAGTGATTCCTCTGTTGTAGTTACTAAGCTCCTCTGAAACGTCCGTTCACATCTATCAGACTACACGATGCAAGTGAGAAACTGAAGTCTCACCTTCTTAGTATTATCCTTCTACACGTTTGTATTCCATACGATGTCTAACTAACTAACTAACTAGAAACCACGCTGGCCTTGTAATCCTGGGGTCTCGGGTTCGATTCCCGGCGGTGCCCGAATTTATAACTTGTGTTGGGCAAGGCCGTGGTCTAGGCAACACGGAGTTTTCCTCCGGGGGCTTCCCCGGTTTCTCCGTGGCATCCCAACAATTACTCCAGTCACACACAGAAGAAGGCAATGGCAAACCACGTCTGGATCATCTGCCAAGAACGTATATGAACAGGTCCCAGTCCGAGAAAAGGATGGAAGGATCCTGTTCATATGGACCTGACGTCAGACAGAACACTAAATAAAAAATAATAAACTAACTAACTAACTAACTCTGTGGTAGAACCCGCACGTCCACCACCGACAACAACAAAGTTCACTATAGGCCTCGATACTAAGCCAACTACATCTATTTACCATCCTCACAGTCCACCGCCCTAAGATCCATGTTAACATTATCCTCTCATCTCCTTCTTGGTCTGCCCAGTGGTCGTTTTCCAGAAGGAAACATGTCCATGACTATTATCAACCAAAATTCTGTACTAATTTCTCATCGCTACCTTTATAAGGTATGACGCCTATCTGAAGCCTATGGGACTCATATTTAATCATAATAATTACTATACGAAGTTAAAATCATCATTTTATTTAAAAGGCTTGACCAGACAGTTAACAAACAAACGTTCTTTATTAACTATTTCAAAAGCAGAGAAATGAAATATGAAACTAGCCCTTTACATTCTACAACAGAGATAACTCGTTTAAAACCGTTAACCCTTTAGCTTTGGACTTATTTGATATTTGAGAAGTTAAAAATGCATTTCCGCCACCTGTCAATAATTGAGGCAACTAAAGTATACTTCTCTCTACGCAGGGCCAAGATCCTCGACAGACACAATACAATCCCCAGTCTTCCTTATCAGGTACAATAATAAAATAGAATTTGTCTCTTTTTGTTTACAAGGCAAGATACAAGAAGGTTTCGTTTATCTACTCAGTTCCATCTTGACAAAATACGTAAACATTCAACAAGGTAGGAAAATAACCTCCAAATATCCTGGACAGCTGTTTTTACGCACGTCGCCATGTTTGTGAAACAGATTAAACCTTCATTCCATCCTGTTGAAGCAAATTTCTTTTATCCAAGGCCAATTTGCGAACTTCGCACCTTCCAACACGATAACCATCCAGCGTGCATGTGGCGGCCATTTCCTTCAAACATATCTGTCTGTCTGTCTGTCTGTCGGTCTTGATCGGGACAGATCGCGGTTTCTTCAACTCCACCAGGACATGCAGATGTTAAGAGTGAACGAATATTAGCGTTTTTCGTGCTTCCTTTGTCAACTAAACATTCTACTTACTCCAAACTTAGCATGTTTATTCCTTGAAACCAGACTGATTTTGGAGAACTCGAAAAAAAAATAAAAGTGTCTGGGTTCGAATCCCGGTGAGGATAGTTTCAGTATCTTGGAAAGTAGACGCGACAGAACAACTTCGCCAAGACCGAAGTTGCTCGTTTCGACAAGGAAATTACGGAGACAACAACCACAACTCCTAAAATTGTCCTCAGTTGTCAAAGATTACTGTATTTTTAATTCTTCTAAAATTATTCATTTGATTTGTTATCAAACAATGGGTAACCAGAATTTCTTCTCGTAAATTTTATTTAGGACACAAAACTTACTTTATAAATCTAGAAGGAGAGGCTTGAAGGGTAAATGACCTTGAAATTTCAGTCGCCTTCAACCCAAACAAAACATCTTCCTGTACCATGCGGAAAGGAGGATGGATGGTGATAGTATTCAAGAGAACTTAATGAATAAGGCAGTGAAAGGGACAATCGAAACAACATACATCGGTGATTGTCTCCAGCAAAAACTTTCACGGCTAATTGGCTTACGTAGGGCTGGTACCATCTGCTTTCGGCACACCCATTATATTTAAGTGGGATACTTCAATTCATGGAAAAGTCTGCATTCTGTATTTTTAATATGCCAAATTTTAATCAAACAAATCAAATTTTACAGACTTTTAACATTACGTAAAACGAGGTTAAATGCGAACATTAAGTCAAGTGAAGATGTTCTTCCCAATACACGCCACGTAGGTCGTTTGGGGGGAGTGGAGGTGTAGCTCCTACTCATTCATGACCTCGGCACTAGATGGGGGGTGAGTGGTCAGCATCACGCCCCGGCCGCACTTTTCCCCAGGGAAAGAACCCGGTACCCATTAGACAGGAGGCTGGGTGGGCCCCAGAACTGGGTCTGAACGCAGAAGCTATAAGAAAAACCATCTGCCCTCGTCGGGGATCGAACCCCGGTCGTCCAGCCCGTAGCTTGTCACTATGCGAACATTGGAAAGCGTAATTTTAAGGAATTTCCAGCCTGTAGCTTGTCACTATACGAACATTGGAAAGCGTAATTTTCAGGAATTACGTAAAATTTTTGTATAATGCGAAATTAATTTCGCGTAGATCGACGTCCAATCCACGTAACTACTAAAATTGTAATTGCATGTTGTGTTGGAGATCTGCCCGTGTATTTTCCGAGTGATTATCACCGGAGTCAAAATGTTCTGGCTAATCAGTGAAACTACGAGCACAATTCCGCGGACCTGCGCGGCAGCTTCCAACTCGGCCGCCGATATGATACTGATGCTCCTCACGAAATCGAAATAAAACCGCGGATGTGCGAAAGCGCGTATAACAAGATACGCCTGTACGATTCTCAGCCCGCGACACTGTACATAATTTAATTTTATTTATTATTTTTTTAGTGTTCTGTCTGACGACAGGTCCCTATGAACAGGATCCTTCCATCCTTTTCTCGGACTGGGACCTGTTCATATACGTTCTTGGCAGATGATCCAGAAGTGGTTTGCCATTGCCTTCTTCTGTGTGTGAATGGAGTAATTGTCGGGATGCCACGGAGGAAAACTCCGTGTTGCCAAGAGTCGAATGAAGGACGAATGTGGCCCGAGGACAGAACAATTTGGCAAACCCTGCACTATACGGTCCGCAAAATCAGAAACAGGACGACACCGTGTAATTATACTCACAGAGTGCACAGCATTTGTTCTCCGACTGTACGAGTGTTTTGTTTCTGTGATCGTTAACAACAGCGACCCCCAGCACAGCCTTCGAGGAACACTGGAGAGAGAACGTTATAGTTTGTGGCTGTCACCATAGCAACCATGACACATGAAGTACGAATTATTAGAGAACATTTCAGCGGGAGTCATTTTTTTTTTTTTAAACTTTTACTCCCAGTGTCTCTGAAACTTCAATACAACCAGAGATGTTTGTTGTTGATATAAAAGTGACGGGGTGGTCTAGCACGTAGGACCAGGTTGAAGGACACGAACGTGTATCATGGCACGAGACCGTCCTTGTTGTCCCTAATGTCTTATTTGCGCTCACAAAGTAGCAAGACATCAAATGCTAGTTTTGAAGAAAGTAAGTTCTTTGATATTTATACTGCATAATCGTTCTCGTTTCTAGAAGCCAACTCTCTAGTGTTATTTTTTTTTACCAAAGACTCTTACCGTAAGAACTGTTGGAGAAAATCACACAAAAACAAGCTTCATAATTTGTTCTCGTCTATAATTAAAATTTATATATGATTTTTTTTCGTGTGTACGTTTGTATCTCAACAACTGATAAACCGATTTGTGCCAAATACGCATTTCTTGAGGCCAGAAAGAGATTTTTACAAGGTCAAATCTCCAAAAAGTTGTCCTCAGTTCGAGCCAAGGTGAAGATATTTTTTTTGAATATAAATCTATGAGCTATTCTACTATTCTAGTATTTAATAACAATATCGTTATTACATGAGGATGTACATTTAGCACACATGGGGAATGAGAAAAATTTCAAATTATAGGTAGGAATATCTTAAACAAAGACCACATACGATGAAAAAGTATTATTAAAATTAATGTTAAAGGAGTTTGTATAGAGGATTTAAACAAAAACACAGTGAACTGTCCTCAGGACAGTCGTGGAACTAACCTGTCGATATTACGATGTTCCTTTGTGATTTTGTCGAAATCAGGCAAACCCGGAACACGCTTCGGTAACTTCAACAAGTGTGTCCCTGGCTCGCTGCCAGAGCCCAGCGGGGTTCACTTCGAGCACGTGGGGTTTCGAGTCCAAAAATATCGTTAAACCCCGCGGTTATAACTGCATTAAAAATTCCTCAGCGCGTCGTAGTGGAAACCGAACCGAACTTCACACAGACATTGCAAACGTCTGCCGTGAGGGTGTACAGCCGAGTGACAACGAACTTTGACAGCGATCAAATATTTCGTCGTTGGTAAAGATGATCTTGCTACCCAGTCACAAAACCGACAGTTCCCAACGCTTTCACGACTCTGAAACCTATCTTTACAGGAAGGACGACCGGGCAGTGTCTGGGAACATTCAGAACCAGATAAATACCTATAATCCCCGTAATGATTGAAATGTCTCTCTCATGACACCTCATCCCCCTCTCTCTATCACTTCAAAATGACGCACAATGTAAAATGATAAGAAAATAACTTTCGAATAACCAGATGCCCCCAAATTTCGAAAACATTCCCGGATTTGTATGGAGATCACCAGAAACATTATAGATGTCCAACTCTGCCTGTTGTATGGCACGTGTCCTGAAGACGACCTCAGAGTGGCAAATTCTTAAAGGATTTAATGTCCAAGCCCCTGTTTCAAGACGATCATTTATCCCAGATTTACAAGATGTATCCCGAGATTGTATTTCAGATTCGTCGCGGGCCTTAAAATCCACAGTTCTTGGAATTCACATTGACCATCTGCATGAAGCAGTGTTTCAAAGGAGGCTGGAAGTCGCTGAGAACGTCGTGCTTGTTACATGTCCAGCCCATCGTAGCCTCCTAGATTTCACTATCCTCACTACACTAGGTGACCCGTACAATTCACTCAGCTCCTCGTTATGAAATATTCTAAATTCCCCACTTATTTCGTCCCTCCTAGGCCCAAATATCCTCCAAACCAGTGGTGTTCAACCTGGGGTACGCGTACCCCCGGGGGTACGCGAAGACATCTTAGGAGGTGCGTGAAATTTAAAAAAATATATATTATTTTATGATAAACACTGAATAATCAGTAATTTAATTTATTTTAGATGTAGATTATATATTATGTATAACTTGAATTATAAACCAACAACTTTGGGGGTACAAAGTTGAAGAGAAATTATATCTGGGGATACCCGAAGACATC
This sequence comes from Zootermopsis nevadensis, assembly GCF_000696155.1. The sequence continues at coordinate 1,010,595 of NW_019060376.1, read as the reverse complement.
TTAGGGGGTACGTGAAATTAAAAAAAAATTTAAAAAATGCGCTTTTGGTACGGTCAGACGTGACTCGAGGAGCTCGCACGCTTCCTACCTCCTTGGTAATTTCACGTCACACTTAATAGCAAGTCGGTGCGTTACCTCAATGAAGTGCCTGCTCCGTCGAAGTCCTGCCCGCGAGGGTGGCTTGGTGTCCTCGGGGCTCCTCATCACTACAACCCTCGAGTCGTCGTCTTCTTCCTCATCCTTCCTCACAGCCTGTGCGTGGGCGTGCCTCTGAATCGCATCCCCTATCCGTACTCTCTCTTCGCCCAACCAACCGCGAACCGCCCTCCAGGCGCGCCGAATACGGGTTCGAACGACCCCCATCCCCCTGCGACGGTCCCGCATTAAGCCGGCACGTCGCCTCCGGGGGTCGCAGTAATCCCGCTGTTGTACATCCTCGTAGTCGCCGTTCGCCTGGCGCCGCTGTGGGCCCACTGACGCCAACTCATAGTAATCGCTGTAGTCCGTGATCGTCTCCCAGTCCTGGCACCCGGCCCCAGAATGATCTGCCACTTGTACTGGAAGGGTTATCGTGATCGTGGAAGGATTTACGATGGTGGACGGAGCGGAAGTGTCTTGACAAGGCGGGGTGGCACAGTCACGAGAATGTGCATCTGAGGAAGGGTTCGCTGTCGACGAGTCCTGGAAAGAAGGTGCAGTGGAGTCAGGACAGGAAGGATCGGGAGGCAGGCTCGACGAATCAGAAACTTCAGTTCCGGTGGACGAGTTCCTGGGAGACGCGTACGTATTCTCCTGGTGAGCCGAAGTGTTGATGGACACTACGTTTATGCAGGAGATGTTGGGAGATTTCTTCCTGGATTCCTGGCTCAACATTGCGACCATCGAAGAGCAATGAATGGCGTCCACTGGTGTAGAATTGATGGGTATCACTCTCCTCAGGACCTCGTAGTCTCCTTCCGGGCTGGGAGTCTTCACGTCCTCCCCAACGACGATGGTCACGGCATCACTTACCGTCGAAACGGTGTCCGCTTCAGACTGTGCAGAAGATTTCCCCGAGGCGTGCAGACACGTCCCACTCGCCGACGTCACAGGGATCGTTTGATCGGTGAAGAACGAAAAGCTGATGTCCGGAATCCCTTCCATGACGAATTCCTTTCTCCTCCGAGGCGGGGTTGACATCGCCCGCGGTATAGAATTCCTGGGATTGTTACCGGTGACGCGAGCTGACGACTCCAGGCTATGCCTCCCGCTGTAACCCAACGGAACATCGTCGCAGCGCCGAGTATCTCCGTTCGTCTTATCGACGCTCAAAGCGTCGTCGGGCAACGTCTCGGCTTTGCTGGCTTCCTCGGGGACCGGTTCCTCTAAGATGTTTGGACTTTCCGGAGGTTGGACAGCCTGCTCGTTAGTCTCCTGGCTCGAAGGAACACAAGACGAACGCCACCATACAACAGGGACGCGGGGGACGCTGTTCCACCACTTACGTTCCTTCATCGTGAGACTTAATCTTCAAGCACTTATGGAATGTTTATCTGGAATTTGGTTGAGAGTCCTGCTTTGTCCACGGCGTGTCACAGACTCTGCTGCTGTCTTGCGTCGCCTGGGTCCAAGAACGAACTGACACGCACAACGGCAAAGGGGACAGCGATTTCTTGTCTCAGAAGCAAACGTCGACGTGAAAATAATCTTCAAAGACACCAATTCACACCTCAGCTTTCAACCGACGAAGTCTATGTGAGTTCAACACCAACGGCAGTGACCGGTGAAATTTGTACATAGCGCATTTGAATGAACAACGTCTACTGAATGCATCCTATTAAACAAAAGGGTAAGTGGTACACCTCACAGTAAGAAACTATTTTCACGTGTCACGTTCTTACATGAAACTGATATAAGTCACGGGCAAAGAAGCTCAGTCGCTCCGATAACCCAGGAGAGAGAAATCCGACACGCATCGACCAAGAAACACATTAGTGTCGCTAACTGACAAACCCCGTTTCATTGATAGTTCCCATTTTCGGGCGATAAAATGAACACTGCACAACAGAGCAGGCCATGAGGCCGACGTGTTAGCGCTCCGAGGGAACGCGCGGTACTCGCTCGTGAAGCTACCAGGGGCCGGAAATAGCTTCTCCAAATATAGAGACCGCTAGGAAGCCAGTAGCGAACGGCGGTGGAGCGGTCCTTGGCGACGTGCGCGACAATCAGGACGTCGGTCATCCATTGTGGGGATTTGTCAGAGTACAGTAAGCTAAAGAAGGACCCCGAAAACCTTCACTAGAATATGCATTTCAGAACCAATCTCCAAGTGCAACGACGTCCTTGCTGCCCACTTCATCAGTGCGATGAGTCAATGTCCTAATGACGGAGGCAGCAGGGACCTCTGAAACGTCGGTAAACTTCTACAACCCAGAAGACAGCCATCTTCAACATGCCTATGGTTCATATTCACGAGTAATCAGTGCATGATGCAGTCTGAACTGAAAAAGTACTGAATATGAAGATAATGTGTCTAAGAAATCAGACACTGGAGGAGATGACTGCAGATGCTGTGGTAACCGGCTAACACAATGGACCACAATCCTTCCTGAGAAGCTGAGAAATTGACCACTTTTCATTTAAACCGAAAATTAGTCACAAGAACCAGCGATTGGCAGTTATTCCGACAGCAGAAATCCAACCCACACACGATTTCTTTTAGATATGTTTTAATAGTAACCTTCCTTCTACGACTGTCTTCCAAGTGATCTTCGTTCAAGAATTTGTACGTATTTCTGACCGCTCTCATGCGTGCTACATGCTCGGACCGGCTCATTCTTCTTTGTTTCGTCATCCTAACAAGTGAATATTTAAATAGAGAAAGGACAAAACAGTGTGATGTTGTATGTAATGTTATTAGGTACGCAATTTTAAGATACCTCAATGAAATAAAGGTACACCAAGGCCACTGAAGAACGCAAAGTTATAATGAACGTACTCGAAGGATAAATGTACTCCACCAACTGACTGTCGAGGAGATTATAAATGCGAACAAAAGTTGACTGGAAAGTCTGAACATTTGAAACCACTCGGAAGATAGCCGAAAATGGGATGATAACATTACAATGTGTTAGAATGCTGGCCTTGTAATCCTGGGGTCTCGGGTTCGATTCCCGACGGTGCCCGAATTTATAACTTGTGTTGGGCAAGGCCGTGGTCTAGGCAACACGGAGTTTTCCTCCGTGGCATCCCAACAATTACTCCATTCACACACAGAAGAAGGCAATGGCAAACCACTTCTGGATCATCTGCCAAGAACGTATATGAACAGGTCCCAGTCCGAGAAAAGGATGGAAGGATCCTGTTCATATGGACCTGTGTTCAGATAGAACACTAAATAATAAAATCCTCTTGTGAACACGGTAATGAAAGTTATGGTTTAGGAACTTCTTAAATACCTGAGCGACTACCAACTTTTGAAAAAGAATCTTCCTCTGCGGAGTTAGTTAGAATATCATGTCAAATAAATACTGCAGACCTTAACGAGATGTTGATTTTACGACAAACAGACGAACGAAGACATTAACATCAGCATTGATTCATATAAAGTAAAGTCTGTGTGCAATACGAAGACATACACGCATGCGTACATACGTGTAGGTAATATCAGTGCCTTCAGCTTCAGTTCTAACGCCTAGCTGTTGAAATCCTTCAGCGTGGGTCTTTCGCAACCTCGAGATAATCGGCATCCTAGCGACGAGCAGTACACCGAAGGCGAGGGACCCTCAGTGCCTCCAATTGCCTTGTTAACCTCACGCTTCCAGGGTCAAAGGGGGACCTGATCTCTCACGTCCGCACAATTACGATAACGTGGCACCGTAATTAATATATCTGCCCTTCCTATTATTAATCACTGTAATAAATGTTCATTTAAGAATGCAATAGTACTTAAAAACTTGTAAAAAAAATTCCAATGGACGACATGTATGTAGTATTGCATAATCTGAGAGGATCCCAGGGGCAGTACCCATCCAAACGAGGTTATAGTGGCGCCTATGGTGAGATATAGCGGAGTCTACGTTTGGCGGGAGTCTGGGTTAAGTCTCCGCGAAGATAATTTCACATTTAATCTACTTTACTTTTATTACGATTTGCAAAATTAAACCTGTGATACACTTAAAGATGGCTGTCTTCCGGGTTGCAGTGCCGTGAAGTCTGGTAGAAGTTTACCGACGTTTCAGATATCCCTCCTGCCTCCATCATCAGGGCGATCATCAACCCAGAAAATAGCCATCTTCGGACTCACCGTAGTGAAAAACTCAAACCCTACTGATTACTTAAGTTTTCTAAATTTAATGACAAAACTTAATTATAGCGGACACCTCACATGAATAATTTAATACGTTTCTGGAGAACACATTACAGACTATCGAGAAATGCAGGCTTCGCTGTTTTGAAGCCTCCTCAATGGCCTTCAAGTCCATTTATCGCAGTTCGAAGTTATTATTGCTGGTAAGCTAATCGTGTTATAAATACCACACAGCACAGTTTCGAGAATTACTTTCCCCTAACTCCGAAGGTTTCTAGTGATATTGTTTCACGTTTGGTATTTCTGTTTTCCGCACTTCACCCAACGTTTGAAACTCTAAAACAAGACCACTACGTTTCGAGAGCTTGATGTACTTCCTTCTTCAGGTGAAAATACCTGTTCTGTTCGATCCGATGAAGGTCCAGAGATTCTTATCAGACGCAACAAAAAGGTATTTTCACCTGAAGAAGGAAGCAGAGTCACCTCCCGAAACGTAGTGCTCTCTTTTATTCCGTTAAAGATTCGCCATATCAGAAAACGTGTTATATGAGGTCTGTATTTTATGTCATATAAAACAACTCAGCACGCAGTTTCTGATAACAACTATATCATTGGATTCAAGCTACAAGTCACGAAACTGACAAGTAACTAACTATCTCCACGTGTAGAGTCCTACTTCAGAACCTGATTGTCGCTCACTCTATCAATAAATATCCCGCATTTTATGAAGTCTGTGCATTACCGTATCCACAAAATCATCACTGGCCAATATCCTGATCAAAATTAGTAAAGTCCAAAATTCTTCCACATTTTAATATTATCCTCCCATCTACGCGTAGGTTTTCCGATTGGTCTCTCCTCCTCAGGCTTTCGAATCAAAAATTTTGAAGCACTTCGTTACGCAGTTTCCTCCAGCCTCCTGTCAATTTATCTCTCTCGTTTGTAATTAATCTCATCGACTCCCTGTTCCCAAGCATCGTCAGGATTTGTTTTCTCCTTAACGTGAGACAGATACTTGGACACCAAAGATAAATACACTTTCTCCTTAGCAAAGAATACAACTGAGTTACTAAAAGACTGAGAAATTCCAATAAATCCAGTCTGCTTTGATATCAACCAAAATTTAATGGATCGACAATTTTATTTCAAAACCCTCCCAGCACCAAATATCTGATAACAGACCACTATTTTCGGATATTCAGCCTGTGGGCAGAAAGATACTACCCTCACTTCATGCGTTCACTCTGTGCAAAGGACGAATACGAAATACGAAGACCACACACTTGCAACTCACGAGGTTAAATAAACGTTTGCTGTCAGAACTTTCGCGGGTTTTCACAGGCGTTCGTTGTCTGCAGAGACACAGTCAAGACGACATAGAGAACACCAAATTTGAAAAGTCAATAGAAAGTCGATAGCACACAACAACAGGGATCCACACCCTCGCGCCTCCGTAAATGAAAAACTACTAAAACACGTTTACACAACGGGACGAATCAGACGAGAAGACGCTGCTAACTGGATACACAAAAAGCCAGGAGCGACTGAAACACGAGACAGTACATCTCTTTGCTCTTAATGCCCTACCAAGACAGCCGATAATAGCTACGTATGTAGAGCAAAAGCGGATTAAATCACGACATGACCGACTTCCAAGATAACCGGTACTTAAGTGCATTTGTCTGTTTCGCCAATAAGGGCCACCGGATGCATGTGACAGTCGAAATACAATCTTCCGTGACATGGCACAATTCTCCGAGATCTCGTTCGCCAAGTGACCGTTTACAAATTTCACGTCAGAGTCTGCAAACTGTGTTAGGTCAGTGTTTTTCCTGCGTTCTGAACTCGATTTAACCCGTGTGGAGAGGCCTATTACCCTCAAAAAAAACTCCAGAGTCACGACAACTGTCAGCGTCTATTTGCTCGGTTGCAAGAATATTCACGATGGAATGTCACGAATTTGAGTCTTTTACAAACGGCGGTCCGCTTAGATGAATTTGCACACACCATCTGCGCCAAACATCACTATATCCTCATTAGCAATATTAGCTGATGGTTATTTGATGCGAAGGGATTTTGGGTGTTACGGGATAATATTTATGATTATGTTTGTTTATACTCCATATTACAACCATAGGAGCCACGGTGGTCTAGCGGTTAGAACGCTGGCCTTGTAATCCTGGGGTCTCGGGTTCGAATTTATAACTTGTGTTGGGCAAGGCCGTGGTCTAGGCAACACGGAGTTTTCCTCCGTGGCATCCCAACAATTACTCCATTCACACACAGAAGAAGGCAATGGCAAACCACTTCTGGATCATCTGCCAAGAACGTATATGAACAGGTCCCAGTCCGAGAAAAGGATGGAAGGATCCTGTTCATATGGACCTGTCGTCAGACAGAACACTAAATAAATTATTTACAGAAATATTATTAAGTTACCGCACGAGTTATATAAATAATCGACCAGCCCTGTCACCAATGGGCGGTCTTCACGCCGTGGCTAAGACGAGCAGAGTCCTTCATCCGACAGTCGACGCAAGTTCTGATTAAATCCGACCAGATTCCGGATACCTCGGCCTCAGTCCGGACAGCAGACAATCCCAGACAAGGGAGAGGCTGAGAAAACCCACGAAAACTCTCAGATTAATCGGTAACCGAGCCGAACACTAGGTCCTGTAGATCGCCAGATCCGGGAGGACAGTTTCATAAACACAGCAAAGCATTTGTATCAGAAAAGGACGTGAAATGCAGTCCAGTTCGCTTCTCACAGTAAACCAAAAGCTGTTACGCAACCTGTACCTTAGACCACTGTTGCGGGTAACTATACTATGACGTAAGATGTTACAATTTAGCCCTCAGCTGCTACAATTGTTCAAGTTTCGTAGGCGTCACTTGTTTTACATGTTTGTGACGTCACGAGTGTTCGGGGTTGTAAAAACTATGAGAGCGTTGATACGGGCTAACAGGATGTTGGGACGAGATCTGAGATTCTCACGGCGTTAAATACATAGATGGGTGTCTTCTGGTTGTGGCGCCGCGTGGTACTGAAGGTGATTTACCACCGTTTAGGAGTTATCGCCTCCGTATTCAAATCTGCACTGTAAATGAACGGCGAGATTTATTTCCAAAAGCAGTGAAACGATTTGGGAGAAATTTGGTGTAGAAGATAAACACCAAAATTCTTCGGACGTTTTTTTATTTTGATCTGTGTCGGTCCAATATTACCCCCAGTTCGCACATGTGGTCTAGTACACGGATGCGATCCACGGACTCGTAAGAGTCCTATCAGCTAATCCCCGCTTAACCGCTCAGTCAACGAGACCCACTCAGTATGGGTTAAACTCCAGTTGACCTAAAGTTGTTGCAAACTGGTTAGGATTTCCATGTTTCTACTCAGGCTCTCCAAATGAAATTGAATTTAAATTGAAGGTTTGTGGCAAACCCTACGTCGAGAAAGTCTATCGGCGCCATTTTTCCAACAGCACGTGCTCACTTCGTGTCTCTGCGTCACATTTGAGTAATTCTCGCAATGTTTTTTTAGACTTAATGCTATTGCACACTTAATAGACTACATTATAGCGTAAATATAACTTTTATATGCACTGAGGAACCAAAAAATTCGTGTGCCTCGATTTATTGCGGTGGTCTGGAACCGAACCCGCAATATATCCGAGGTATGCCTGTACCAAGAAGTTACGATTTAAAGGACGCGTTCCACAAAAATGTACGGGCTGTTGTCCATCCGTCTGTCGGTAAAATACTCCTGGGAACGAGGCAACAGGACTGAACCCGCATTCTTCTTAATCGGTTGAAAAGTTTAGTACCTGCGAGGTAGCCTCCAATCTTACACCCGGGGACAAACGCAATTTGTTCTGCGTCTGTACACACGCCATGACGTCAACCACGTCTTGCACAATTCGCGATAAAACAAATTATACCTCGCACAAAGAGACCAGACACATTACGACACAATCACTGACTGAGGTTATCTTAAGACGTCCCAACAAAAATTTCGATATTTAAAGAGGGCAAAGTGACGTTTCTTTGCATTTTGAAATCGATATCCTCTTCAGTCACAACTAGAAATTTCATGCAAGTCCAGACGTCGTGTTCGAACCAAATGGTGAAGTGCTAACCGCAACTTTTGGCTCGAATGCCAAGAAGGACCGGTTTTCTTCAGTCACAGTCGTAATTTAAACCCCTAAATGATCACTTCTCCTACACAGCATCCGATACTATGGACCGAAGTTTCAACACCACTGATACGAAAACCGCAATTTGACGTGCGGTCCAAACGTATTTTCCTTAACATCCACCGGCTTTCAAGTGGAAGATGACGGCTGTCTTCTGGGTGGTTGCGTCGTGAAGTCTGGTACAAATTGAGCGACGTTTCAGAGGTATATGCTGCTTCCATCATGAGTTCCCATATCTGAAATCAACCCTTACTCATCGCCCTGAAGATGGAGGCATCAAGCACCTCTGAAACGTCGGTAAACTTCTACCTGGCTACACGGCGCAACGACCCAGAAGACAGCTTCATCACAGCCTGTCCTGAGTAACATGGATCTCGTCCATATCTTCATATCACCATCTTAGTAGCCTTCCATCTATTACTAGGTCTACCAAGTGGACTCTTACTCCAGGTTTTCCGACCACAACTTTTGTGCATTTCTATCTTTCCCACGCGTGCTACATGCCTCGTCCAACATCGCTGGCATCAACACCGTGCGCTATTTCGGACCAGTGGTACGGAATGCGCCCTGGTTCGAGTCTCGGGAGGAAAAGAAATTTTCTCATGAGCTTTCGACCGGTGTATGGGACCGGTGCCAACCCAACATCGTGAGGAAATTGTGGAGCGGACGGCAGGATAAACTTCGCTGAACGCATTCTCGTAAAGTTTCCAGCTGAGTGGAGTCTCGTGGGATTGCCCAGAGTGTCCAGTTTCTAGGTCACGGCTGTCTCGTAATATGACACGCGTTACGCACTCTAAACTGATACAAAATAAATCGGCCCCCTTGTCCAAGCACCATTTCACCAAGTCCGAGCGCTCTTAACCTCGACACCAGGAGAATATAAGTCGTCGCTTTCCATAAGGTTTCCTGAGTACAACATTTTGCTTCGTCAAGTCTGTTACGAGTTTACAGACGTTTCAGAGGTTCTTACTCCCTCTAACATCTAACTTATCGACCTGATAATTGAGACATCAAGCACCTCTGAAACGTCAGTAAATTTCTACCAGACTACACAGCGAAAAATCCCAGAAGACATCTTCATATTCGCCAACGTCAGAACCTGATGTCTCGCCAACGTTTTGTATTCAGATCTTTATGTTGTATTTGTTCAATCTTGTTTCAATTAAAACTATACGAAATCTGCACAATAAAAACGAGACCCGTGAAATCTTGCTGTATACCTTGCGTCTTCCATTATAGGGTCAGTGTTATTAGGCCAGACAGTACAAATGCCGTTGGCCTGTAACGGCGAGTTGCTTGTCTGTAATCACGAATTGATGGACCACGTGTGCAGGAATTTTGTGTCAGTTCATACAGACACATCGCGTGTACTTCTGTAATGTACTTTCACCTAGATCCACTCACGTCAAACTATTTCTGCCGTGTATATGGGATCGACATGTCTGTAGGGGCCTTCAGCCAGACTGGACACACAGACACGGCCCCATGAAAGGTCATGGAAGAACTCGGGGTTAGCTCCAAAAATTCTTAGCTTCAACATATGACGGAGCTCTCGCCCCTTTTCCCCGGAAGAAATGGTGTAGGGTTTCCGGGGAGGGGGGCTCCGAACCCAGTCTCGGAATTATGTCCTAACGTTACAGTCGTTCAGACAATAGTAAACCGCAGTTCGGACTCCCCGCATGGTGGCGAGAGAGCAAAGCTCCGTCAGTTTTATCCCACAGAACCCACGGGATACGAAGATACGTGTGCTCCAGAACCGATCTGGGAGCGGTTCCAAAAAAAAAAAACATCCTTACATGAGATATTGTCTTCCGGGGTGTTGCGCCGTGCAGTCTCGTAGAAACTAGTCCACGTTTCAGATCTGCTCACTACCTCCATTATCAAAGCGACTCATCGCGATGAGTCAGGGCGGTGTGTCGCCCTGTCGATGGAGGCAGCAAGCACCTCTGAAACGTCCGTAAACTTCTACCAGACTACACGGCGTAACACCCCAGAAGACAGCCATTTAAAAAAAATAACTACCCCTACCCGGGAGGCTCATAATAAATTGAGGTTTCCATGGAAATAAGATCTTTCGTGAGTCTCGAGTTTAAATTAACTGCACCTACTGTAATTGAGGTCCACCGAAGATTCGGTTAACAACATCGCGTATAAAGCAGGGCTTTAATATTAGTGGCGTTGAACCTCATGATTCTGCTACCAGAGTTCGCTTCAACAACTGGAGTCACATGAATTCTACTTGAATAAGCAAATTCTGCAATTATTCGTTCTTTTAAGCCGAAGCTAGTACAAATAGTACACTGTGTCCCCCCAGAAAATGTATACAAATCAGCAGCTTCATTCAATGTGGTATACATTTTTTTTGGGGGGGGGGACATCCGTACTTAATAATTCGGTCCGTACCGCGAAGAAAACACAACACTTCACCATTACAAAGATCGACTTGTTAACGCTGTTTAAGGAAATAATCGCTGTTTATAATGAGACACGCATTGCGTACCTAATATTTAAACAGAGAGTCCGTACCGCGAAGAAAACACAACACTTCACCATTACAAAGATCGACTTGTTAACGCTGTTTAAGGAAATAATCGCTGTTTATACTCAATCATACTAAATACGTAACCACAAAATGAAGTTTTATCGACTGCTAAATCAGTGGGACATACGGTTAGTTACATCGGGTTTTTGAAGGGTTGGTTTGCAAGAATGTAGCTAAGTGTTTAGCGTGTTCAGAATGCAGCACAGAGTTCGTGATATCTCGGAGAAATCCGTCCGCGTATCGTTTGTCTGCCAGGGGAAAAATACATTCACAGAAATCACTAATTAAGACTGTTTAAGAGTAGTCACAGCACGAAAGACTTTCTCGCTTGTGGAAACTCGAAACTT
>NW_019060376.1:988967-999200 GCF_000696155.1 Zootermopsis nevadensis | reverse complement strand
CTGAGAAAATGAATTCAAGGCACGCTCACTGACTGTTACTAGTACAGCGACTGCCAACTGAGCGGAACGTAAGTCTTGGGGAGTCCCTCTGACTCCCCACGACGCACTAGACCAGTGACGTTTTTCTTCTGGAATTTGGCACCGTGTAAACTCGTCGGTAGATGCTAACGTTTCGAAGATACATGCTGTCTCCATCTTCAGGGCTGAAGATTAAGACAGTATGCATAAGAACAGTCTACACGGCGAAAAACCAAAAACATCATCACCCTCACAGCTGTAAAAGCCTCAAACCTCACATGATTTTTACCTCACGTTTTCAAAATGTTCATAAACAAAAATTCTCATAAGAAACAAGTTCATAATTCTGTTTCCTATTTTCTTCATGAGTGGCAAAGTAAGGCAGACCGAGTGGTTAGCACTCTTAACTCATATTCTGTAAGTGAGGGGTTCAATCCTCGGCCAGGAGACCGACTAACCCGAGGATTTTGTGATTTTCCTCAGTCCCTCCAGGCAAAAACACTCTCAATCCGTGTTCTGCCCTCAACGTTAAAAATTAGGTAACTATTCATTATTATATTTCAATAAACATTATTTAGTCAAGGACTTCATAGACCTACGTATGTTTCATTAATTGACTGGTGATTGTTTAACAACGCTGCTTCGACTTTGTATTGTTATATAGCGTAAAATTAGATGAGAACATTGTCTTGAATGATGAACAAGTTAAGATTCAGAAGGAGGAGATAGTATCCTATCCCAAGGTAGAATTCCGGAATCTTCCCGGAGGGATTAGCTCCGGGCAGACACACACAGCGCCTTCAGAACGAGGTACGCCCCAGTTCATTCACTTCGTCTAGAAAGGACGACGAAGAAAGTTGCGTGTTCTTTTGTTCAACGCCTGAAATTGTTCACAATAAATCGGCCTGTCCCTTTTTCCTATCCTTTCATTAACGGCTTCATTTCGCCTGTAACTAATTGCATAACGTGGCAGAAAGTAACTACCTTATTTTATCAAGCGGCACTTGCAATTATATTCACTTGTTCTTGTGTACGACTGAACTGGGCCGGTCACGCCAGCGCAACTTTAAAAATATTGAACAATCCAAGGAAACCAAGCGTGTGAAATTCCAATAACGTTCACGAAGAAAAATGCAGCGACAAACATTCGAATTCTTATTGAGTCTTGGGTAATTTAACGACGTCATATTTCAGGTTCTCAAGGAGGTGAGTGTGAAGACGGATATCTTCTCTGATATTACGCGACGTTTCAGAGGTTCTTACCGCCTACATCACCAGGGCGATGTGCAAATCTGGCAGATAATCCCAACCAAACTACAAACCTAAATGACAGCGTAGTCTATCTCCACCCCAACCATTCCCCCTCACACTACATTTTCGCGTACGGTTTACTAATCGTCCTGATGATGGAGGTGAATTTCCCAGAAGTTAGCTATTTTATTAAGGTCCTATACTAGCATTTATAGCCACGGTGGTCTAGCGGTTAGAATGCTGGCCTTGTAATCCTGGGGTCTCGGGTTCGATTCCCGGCGGTGCCCGAATTTATAACTTGTGTTGGGCAAGGCCGTGGTCTAGGCAACACGGAGTTTTCCTCCGTGGCATCCCAACAATTACTCCATTCACACACAGAAGAAGGCAATGGCAAACCACTTCTGGATCATCTGCCAAGAACGTATATGAACAGGTCCCAGTCCGAGAAAAGGATGGAAGGCTCCTGTTCATATGGACCTGTCGTCAGACAGAACACTAAATAAAATAGCCTTTCTCTGCAGGATCTGAAGAAAATCACGAAGATCCCTGCCTCTGAGGTGCAAAAATGTAATTTGGAGCGGTTTCAATAGGTGCTTTCAAAAGTCAAGTGTTTATGGCCAACAACTTCACGGCTACCGGAACATCGAATCCGGACCGCACATTTGCAGAACACCTTAACAGCACGTCCACCAACACAGGCACTGCTGCTTATAAATGTACATAAGTGCATTACACACAAACGGTATTCTACTTCATATACGACTACATGCAAAATGATAATATTAAAATTGTTATAGGCGATGAAATTAAACTACGCAGAATTACAATTTTATCCGTTGTGTCGATGTAAAACTTGGTCACTCTCTTTGAAGAGAGAACATGGACTGAGGGTGTTTGTGAACATCCCGCGGGCTACAGCGTTTGAACCCAAAATGAGGTCACTGACTATAACGCGGAGGACAAGACCATGAGGTTCGTAATTTGTACTCAACCAGACGTTTTCGGTATGAGATGAGCGAGGCATTAACACGCACGGTATCGATAATAAAAACCTGAGGAGAGGAGACCAGCTGGAAAACTTTGCCGTAGGTGGGACGATAATAATATTATTAAAATGGATCTTAAACAGTTCGTGAGTTTACGGGATTGAATTCGCGGCGCTGAGGACATAACCCAGCTGCTGCCTGTTGTAAACACGGTAATAAGTCTTTAGCTTACATAAGAGCACCGTTCAGGAAAGGCTGTAGCAGATCCAGTTTGGTTATTGCATTCGTAATGACGTAACACACCGAAAAAAGACAAATGAAATGCGAAAGAGCGCTCTGACCTTGCGGAGGCAAACATTCATTTGCATATCCGTCAGCCGCTGGTCTGACAGCGAGACAGGCAGCTTTCTCCACAGCGCAGAACACGCCTGGAAACTCTCGAGAAAACCTGGATACACGGAGGGCAGTCAAGCCAACCAACTCCAAAAGAACAGGACTCAAAATTAATCAGAATTCACTTCATCATCATCTAGCTCCGTCTAGTGCAGTGGTATTCAACCTTTTTTGTTCGCGTACCCCCAGATATAATTTCTCTTAAACTTTGTACCCCCAAAGTTGTTGGTGTATAATTCAAGTTATACGTAGTATATAATCTACATCTAAAATAAATTAAATAAATTACATTACTGATTATTCAGTGTTTATCATAAAATAATATATTTTTTTTAAATTTCACGTACCCCCTAAGATGTCTTCGCGTACCCCCGGGGGTACGCATACCCCAGGTTGGATACCACTGGTCTAGTGGACCCTACAGGGCAGCCGACTTTCTTCATCAAACGTCGTTGTCGAGTGGTGCCTCGTATACGACAGGTCCCGCTTATCAAATTTCGCCACGGAGACCACTTATCCTGACTAAGGTTTCTCGTCTTGTTCTCAGTCCCTGCAGGTAAATTCCGGAACAGTGCGTTAAACTTGGCTATGGCCATATCCTTCCAGATCCATAGATAATGTTGTCATTCGACACTCGTGGCCATAAATAAACAACATGAAGCAGAATCATTCTTTAAAAGCTGACTGTCGCACAGCTGACCTCTAAAGTATTTCCCTTTAGAGGACCCTGAAGTTCACGAATGACCCGCCACCTGGATCCATTCCTGGACCGTGGATCACGTAAGTACAGTCCACGCCCTGATCCTCTGTCGTCATATTTAATATTCCTCACAAGTTAGTCTCACCTTTTTTGATAAACATGGAACAATTCGAAAGGCGATTCGGTGAAGAGAATTTAATACCGGTTCAACCCACTCAAGAGAGTTTCATAACGACGAAGCCGCTCCTCAAGCTGTGAGAACACAAAATGTCTCAGGGATACACAAGAAAACTGGACTTCGAGACAGCAACTCTTTCTTTTTATCTGGTCTATGCTTTAATTTATTCCAGATCCATGTCTACTTTCGCAAAGCCAATAATATTACAGAAATCAAATTGCGACAGGTCTACACAGGATCAAAATTATTTCCCCCTGAATTTCGTTAAAAATTAAATGTTTCAATCTACATTCTGCGTCGATGGTCTAGCGGTCAGAACGCTGGCCTTGTAATCCTGGGGTCTCGGGTTCGAATTTATAACTTGTGTTGGGCAAGGCCGTGGTCTAGGCAACACGGAGTTTTCCTCCGTGGCATCCCAACAATTACTCCATTCACACACAGAAGAAGGCAATGGCAAACCACTTCTGGATCATCTGCCAAGAACGTATATGAACAGGTCCCAGTCCGAGAAAAGGATGGAAGGATCCTGTTCATATGGACCTGTCGTCACACAGAACACTAAATAAATAAATAATCTTTCGTAAGAATATTCTTCATATAAAGCTTTGACAATAATAAACATCGTTAAAAATCAAAAACTTCCAACGTAGACAACCAATACCACATTTAACAAAAATCCATGCAGTTATTAGCTTTTTGTAATTTTTGTTGTTGTTTTACATTGGTAATTACATAATGCATATTATTATTAATTTATCATAATTCAATTATTGTTTCTGTGTGTTAACCTTCACTACAGGTCTGTAATTTCATGACAATTTGATTACTATTATTTAGATGTATTTATTATTTCAGTCTTGTGCTAAATCTGTAATCGACTATCTGACTGTCGATGCAGAGAACCGAACTGAATTCAACCAAACCTGCAGTCCAAACGTTCGTCAGTTTTAAATCGCGATGAATTCTAACAGAAATTCCAAATTATTAATCCGCATGACGCGAAACAAAAATGATCTGAGACTTGAAATTCTCACGGCGGTAAAGTTGTCGATTCTAATCTTCAACCATGAAGATGAAGGCGATACGTTAGTAAGCTACCAAGACGGCATTGCGTTACGATTCAGAAATCCAGAGCAGACAGACGATTACGTTTACTAACAAGAAAGCAGGGCTTTCCGTACAAATTTCTCTAATTTTCATATTCACGCCATTGATCTCAAACGACCTACTGTTCTCTGGAGAAATTAAGAAGTCGGTCTGTCTATTGTATTCGCCTCGCACTGTAACATTAATAATCAAAGAATTCAGATGAGGAACTAGAGAATTTCACCTTGGACCCTCTAGGCAAGAAGTGTTTTACAACCAAATGTTAATGGAGCTGCATCGGAGTACGTCCTCGTATAAAGCTGACCTTCTTCCGGGTCTCACACATACTAACCGACGTTTCGAAGGTGCTTACTTCCTCCATTATCCGATACTACAAGCAATAAACACTTCTGAAACGTCGATAAACTTACACCACGCAAAACAAGCCGACTCCATTGACGCTTTGAAGCGAAAAGTTAATCCCTAGGTCTCCCGAGTTATCTATTTACGTATTCTACTCACTTTTCAGGCCTTCCAATTTAAGTGTTTCCGAATATCTCATCTTCTGTGCCCTGCCCATCTCACACCCCATGGGTTTTATTTCTCGGAAACTGTCCCTCAAGTTTCTCGGATAAAATAACAACACTGGATGCATTTTACTTACAATGACTGGAAGGCACACGAGCCATAGACGTTTCCAGGTTAATTTCTTCAGACACGTCGTCTTCCTACAAACCAGTCTCGGAAATGTTCATGACCTATCAATCTTTTCGTTCGCTGGGGCACGGGGGTATTTTAATGCCTCGAATAACATCTTCCTATCTTTTTTTCATTTTCTACTTTCTTCCGTTTGTAACAAAACAACTAACTTTAAGGCAATATACGTCCCTCACATCCAAACACGTAAACATTTTGGTGTTTACGGTGATTATACCTACCAAGTTTCAAGGCTCTATTTAGGCAATCAACTTATAAACGCTACGAGACCGACTTTGCATCTTTTTATACCTTCAAGGCTGACAACAAGGACTGGTTAGACGTAAAAGAGGTTCATCTTGTTGATCAGCATCACACAGATCATAGGATACCTACCTGTGGTTCGCAGACCACCAGTGGTCCGCGAGCATCTTTCAGATGGTCCGCGGTACAATTTCTATTCACGCAACTCATCTGCGTGATTTTCGTTACACATAATTCGGTTCTGAATCAATCGTCCTCCTATATCTTGTCTGAATATAAGAAATAAATGAAACTGTAACTTATTTAATCTCTTACGTTTGTGAAACTTGTCAATTACGAGGGATGAACAGACCTCTAAGACGATATTCGTGACCAAACAGCTGATTAAGATGTGAAGACATCGGATAAACAATGTAACAAAATACAGAGACGATTATATCAAGTTCAGTAACATGGGTTGAACAGTTAGCACGAATAAATAACGTTATAAAAGTTAAAATAATCACTTGCGTGTTCTTTAGGTTCGAATCAGTTTAAAGTCTAAGCTCGTCTAAATAATTTTGATTCAGTCCGTACCGCAAAGAAAACAGAACACTTTACCATTACAAAGATCAGCTGTTTAATTCTGTGTAAGGAAATAATAGCTTTTTATAGGGAGAATCATACATAAACACATAAATACAAAAATAAATCTCGCTAACTGAGGAGTTCTAAAGAGTTAAAAAGGAAATGTTCATCATACATGACATAATAAGCGTACAGCAAATATGCAAATTCTATTTCGTGCTATATTTAAATAAGATACGTGAATGTTAAATTTATTTATCTACGTAAAAATGGAATTGTAATAGTTTCCATCAACAAATTTTATGCAGACATGTCTTTAAAAAAATTTGATCCAGATTCAAATAAATTTTGAAACTGAAACAAGCAGACAATTCACTCTTCCTCATAAGGAGTTCGCTTTGCGTAACGCCTCAAAAGGAGGCCGGATATATAGTCGTGTGGTAAACATCACACAGCAAAGACAGATGGCTCTGCTTCGTAACAACGGCCAAACTGCGCAAGTCATCACATGCAAAACTGACGAATTTAACAAACAATGTAACACTGAAAAGTAAATAAAATTATTTCTTGCATCAATTAGCAGTTATAAAATTTCTATACACGCTGAAGATAGCACGTGTGGCAACGTCGCCCGTTTTGTAGGTCAAAAGTACACCTCATAAAGACGACTTTTTGTTTATCTTCTACGTAATAACTCGGCAGTTAAACCTGACAGAGGTAAAGAAAGGCCTTGGACGCCACGGGAGTTCCTAAAGAGACTACAACAGCAGGTACACGAGGGTGGGTTCCTCTCTCGTCATTTGTTTTCAATTATTAATATTTAAAACAATATTCACTGCTTTTCCGGGTAAGCTGTCCATTATCAAATCCCTTTGTCTGCCTTTAAGTCGAAATGCCTTCTTCAGTATTCTGCTGTAAACACTCTGATATTCTTCCCGTAGGATAAGACGTCAGTTATAATTTTGCACATATTAATTAATATTTACGTTCTGTACAAGACTCGGGGAGATAAGATTCTTAACGGAATAACAGCAACAACTCAAGCATTTCCCGAATTTCGTGCAACAAAGTCCTATTTCATAAACTTTTACTCGTTCAGGTACTCAGAAATTCCACGGATTTTACGTGACCATAATGTTCATTACCGTCTTGACAAAATCCCATCACCCGTCTTATCCTGATCCAGATTAATTCGGTCATTCCTTCCGTAGTATTTCTTTGTGTTACGTTTTAATATTATCCTTCCTTCCAAGTGGACTTTACCCTTCAGACTTTAAAAACCAAAACCTTGCACGCCTTTATCATGGGCCCTATGCATGCTACATTCCCCGTCCATCACATATTAATCTATTTTATCAAGTTAATAATACAGCTGTTTTAAATTCCGAATTGAATCTACCCTAAATCAAAAAAGAATGCTTGTCTAAAATTTCTTAAATTTTGTAATTAGAATTTGAACTCCTGAGAGCGGGCATCGATTTCGGTACTGTTTATTCTGTCTCTCCATTCATTACCATTACAAAAATTAATGCCAAGGCCACTCATTAAACATTATTCAGTGCGCAGTAATAAGTGAACTGCGTGCCTATATTAAACAAATTCTGTTCGCCAACTCATGTCCAATGGCATTCTAATTGTAAACACCTAACGTTCAGCTCTGCACCTGTAATTCGGGGCGTTACAAGTCTGATAATAATGAAGATGAGGACATAGGACCTTAATGAACACTGATTTACTTACCCAGAAAGTATCTTTGAACAGAGACGTCATGGTGTTCACCTTAACTCCTCAGCAATACACATCAATTTGCGGTAGCACATATAATATTTCGTACAAGAACATGCATAGCCACAACACTGAAATCACCATTACACACAGAAGAAACTGAATATATATCACTTGAAATTGTTTGTTACTAACACGATTCTAAAACATGGCCGCACTAGTAATCACACGAAAAGCTGTTCTTTTAAAAATTATCGCCACGTCCATTTAGCGAGCTGAACATTTGTTATATGATTAACGCGGGTAACGTTTGAAAGCCGTTCACGAAACCAGCACCGATGCCATAAGACCCATTTGATCTGTCTCACATGACGCAATGAATGACATAGACTCAAGATGGCAGAAGCGTACGATAACCGACGATCCCGCTACCTGACAGTAAAAGCGTAAATTAAGTGACATGGTTCTCATCATTCGCTTAAGATGGCAGTAGCATCCACTGGTCGACCGTATTGCCATCTATAACCGAAATAACTGCATTTTAAGAATCGATCAGAATTCGTATGGAAAATCGTTTGTACTATCGATCGTGACAAGCGCAATCTACCGCTGCTTAATTCGCTTTGCGCAAAGATGTCGGCTGAAGAACAGTAAGTACATAAATGTTCATTATTTACTGTTGTTTATTTTGCCACCTTTTACAGGCTGTATTTTAAAATTTATTGAAGTTGGGTTTTTAATATAGTATAAAGTAGAAGGCAATTGCACTATTAATGCTATAGAATTAGTTCGAATGGCCGCCATCTTTGATTTGGGGCTGGCTTGCGTGTATTGATTCCCGACATTTCCTGAAAGTAACGTTGTACTAGGTGGTGGAAAGCTTTCGCATTCAAACTGAAGAGTGAAAACTGTGATCGCGATTAGTCTTTCACATAGTACACAAGTGTGTGGATCGCATTATAGCTAAGTTTGCAGGTCAGATAACACGTTGTGCATAGTGTGATTTAGGAGTGGTAGCGGCAGCGTGCTTCGTCGTGCCCTTTGTGTCCAACATCTATTTACGGCCCAGTCTCCTTAAGAAAATTAAAAATGGTTCATGAAAATGAGTACGTTTTTAGTTGAATATCGTAATTATTTTAAAATAGTCATTTTTAATGGCTTCTCAGTTATTTCCAAATAGTCGGTGCAACCATTAACGTTTGGTCTTTCTTTTCCTTTCTAGGGCTGTGCCTCCCTCAGTAATGTGGGCCCAGAGGAATAATGTGATTTTTCTTACAATTTGTCTCGAAGACTGCAAGAACCCCGAAATCAAAATAAACAACGATAAAATATATTTTCATGGAGTTGGCGGAACAGAGAAGAAGGACCACGAAGTAACAATACCGCTTTTCAAAGAAATTGACCCTGAGGTATGTATATATTGTCTGAAAATGAACATTTACTGCGTTTTAAAAATCAACAGCGTGCATAAACCTAGAAAACGTGTTTTTTTCTGAATGGTTTACCAAGTTAACTTCATTATCCGTAAAAGAAATGGCATAGTTGGTGTGAGAAGTTTAATTATGACCAACGTACATTTTTGTCATTGAATCCAGTTGATATTATAGTATGTGTGTGTGTTTTGATTTCTCATGGGTGTTGGTATTCTTCAAGTTCACAGTTAGGGTTGGAGTCTGTCCAAGTAGAATTTTTTATCCAAATTCTCTATTTTGTTATTAAAGAATTTACAGATTTTTGTGTCCCTTTTTTATTTCATTTTGTATAGAAATCGGTAAAATGTGTTCGTGA
Organism: Zootermopsis nevadensis; assembly: GCF_000696155.1. Next base: position 989,548 of record NW_019060376.1, on the reverse strand, counting down.
CCGTAATATCGAAATGGTACTGAAGAAAAAGGAGGACGATGGACCATACTGGCCTCATCTGATGAAAGATAAGAAGAAATACCATTGGCTGAAGGTGGACTTCAATAAATGGAAAGATGAGGATGATAGTGAGGATGATGTTGGCCAGTCAGAGGACCTCGAAGAGGTAGGACTTTAAAATTTTAAATCGTGGCTAGTTTTGAGATGAACTATATCAGCTTCTATACAGGTCATTACAACAGTGCTTAAGACCAAAAATGCATTTCTCACTGGCAGCCTACATATCAGCTTCTATACAGGTCATTACAACAATGCTTAAGACAAAAAATGCATTACTCACCGGCAGCCTACCCCTTTTGATTTTCTGTTTGTGAAGAAAATAGTATTGCATTGAACATTTCTTGTGCTACCTCTGACTAACTAGATGGCTTACCGAACCTGAAGTTTCATCACCGAATTAACCAAAGCCCTCCACCGGACCAACAAAATCCAGTCTCCTTCAACTCCTATCTCCCATAGATAGCGTCTCAGATTATCCTCCCATCTACGTCTAGGTCTCCCCAGAGGTCTCTTCCCCTCAG
>NW_019060376.1:976325-988785 GCF_000696155.1 Zootermopsis nevadensis | reverse complement strand
CCCTGTCCTGGGCCAACAAAATCCAGTCTCCTTCAACTCCTATCTCCCATAGATCCCGCCCGAGATTATCCTCCCATCTATGTCTAAGTCTCCCCAGAGGTCTCTTCCCCTCAGGCTTCCCGACCAATACCCGGTGCACACCTCTTGTCCCATCCATGCGCGCTACATGCCCAGCCCATCTCATTCTTCTCGACTTAATCACCCTGACAATATTGGGGGGAGGAGTACAAATTTTTAAGCTCATCATTATGCAGTTTTCTCCATGCCCCATCGTCTTCCCTCCTAGGCCAAAATATCCTCCTCAACACCCTGTTCTCAAACACCTGCAATCTGTGTTCCTCCCTCTGAGTGAGAGACCATGTTTCGTACCCATACAAAACAACAGGCAAAATTAGGGTACCCAGATTTGCCCAAGTGCAATTTTTGTTTATTGTGTCGTGACATATTAGGGTACCCAGATTTGCCCAAGTGCCATTTTTGTTTGTGTCGTGACACGTGAGGTGTAACAGAGCAGCTGTAAGCGAATCACAGAATGAGTTTGAGGATAATCAAGTCACTGCACTGGACGAATCACTTGGAACAGTTTGATCGTGAATTACACATCTGTGTAGCGTACATACAGCATTAGAATCTTGCTCTCTGTACCTGAATACGCTGAGTTTCTTGCAGATGATGAGGCAGATGGGTGGCTTGGGTGGCGGCGGCGGCAGTGACAGCAAGCCCACTTTCGACGACCTCGAGCCGGAGTCTGATTCGGACGACGAGGAACTTCCTGACCTGGAGTGATGGCCAGAATTCCAAGCAGCCAGAACCAAGCTTAACAGTCGTCGATATTTTTCCTCGTCAGTTGCCATTCAGAGCCTGAGATGGGAAAATGGACCAAAAAATTTAAAATAAGCCCATTAAGAGGCCCATTGTTCAACTGTAATCGTTTGTTAATAACAAGTTGGATACCTTCTTGACGCAGTTCAGACCGCTGTTGATACCTTTTCATGTGTGGCATTGCAAGAAGCCTACGAGACTCTGAAGAAATGAATTATGGTATATAAATACCTTGCAAGTGTGAAAACCTTGGATGCTTGCATTTGCCAGAAATGACAATTAAAGGGGTAGAAGTTTCAGTTCAAAGTAAAATTGTCTGTATAATTGTTTTGGTAAATTTTGAAAACTCTTATATAATGTGTTGTCTCATTTCACCAGTTGAATTCTCTTAACCTCGTAGTAGAATATTTTTAGGACTCGAGTTCTACGACCATAATATTAAATGCTCTTCGTTTCAATGGCAGTCTATCGCTTGGTAATTTTTTAATAATTGCTGCTATTGATTTCATTTCCTTGTAGTGTTTTCACCTTCTTGCATTCCTAACCCGCCTGTTTCTTATCTTGGCCAGTTTCCCAAACTTTTGGTGTGTCCTCCTCTGGAGCAGTTCATATTAAGGGCAGTGTCTTGTTGGCATTGCCCCTCCAGCCTCTGCCTTTACAGCGCTGCTCATTTAAACTGGAGTAATCTTGCTAGCAGAGGAGGAGACGAACCAGAAGACAGCTTGGCATTCAGACGTAGTTCCGTCAGTATGTGAAGACAAAACAATGACTGGCCACCAGCTCGTCTCACTACCATGTTCTCCGATCTATGTTATCAAGCTGTATAATATTATTTCATTCTTATGTTCAGGGACTGTAATTACCATTGTTAAATAAATTTCATAAGTAGAGATAAAGATGTGTTCCTTAAGTGACTGTATTCTTGTTTAATTAGTAAATTGAAGTATAGAGGGAAGAAAACATATTCGTAGGAAAGTAGCCATTGGTTTATTTTAATATTTAGTGAAAAGTACCTTGTTTTACTTACAGACTAAAATTTCAATGATTGGTTTGTTGATTGATTTGTTTCAGAGGATGAACAATGATGAAACTCTATCGATAAATTGCATAAAACCACACAAATGGTATCAAAAATTATATTCGAAATAAAAATATCGAAGCACTGGAAGATTAAGGACAAGATACGTGTGGGGAAAACAACAAAGGAGAGTTTTTTTGTAACTTCGATTTTCGAGGATGGGTCACGTGAAATGCTAAGAATTATCCAAACGTTTCGGCAAATAATTCAGCTGCCATTCTCAGGGTGTCTAATGGTAGGACCCTTTTTGAAGGCTTATACATGGCATGCAGTATGTGGTGAGTTATGTTTGACGGTGATGTTTATTGGAGTGGAAGTGCATTTTACAGAATAACTTTCTTCCTTATATTTCCCTTTCATTTAAAGTGTCTGAGATGCTGATACAAATGAATGTCGCATTACGCATGTACAACACCGTTAGGCAAAACAGTACAGAAAATAGATATTTTACAGCAGTGGTTTCAACCTGGGGAACGCGAAGACAATTTAGGGGGTACGCGAAATTTAAAAAATATATATTATTTTATGATAAACACTGAATAATCAGTAATGTAATTTATTTTAGATGTAGATTATATACTACGTATAACTTTCATTATACATCAACAACTTTGGGGGTACAGAGTTGAAGAGAAATTATATCTGGGGGTAAGCGAACAGAAAAGGTTGAATACTTCTGGTCTAGAGTGAAAAATCATTGCTGACATTTATGAAGCATAATGTTAAAATTTAACTGCAAATACCTGGATTAAGGTGGCTATCATAAATGAAAAAGCTTGATTTTAAACCGTACTGAAAAGGCGTGTTCCATAAAATTATCGCCCGAACTTGACGTCAAAACAATACAAAGCTTTCAGATAAGTGTGACCTTGACAGATGTCCCACAATCAGTGTGAAATGTAATACCATATTTATCTGAATGGCACATGGACATTTTTCGCAAACTGTTCACACAATAAACAATGCGTGTCTTATTCAAGGACTCGCATATTGCACAGTTGTGCCTTAAGGAATACACAATAGGCAGATGCAGACTTGGCAGCAGGAAGAAAGGAGTTGGGGTGTATTGTCGAACGTCAGTCACTGTAAGACGGTCTTTGCTGTTTAGCATTCTCAGCTGCATTATTCGATAATTCACAAATCGGTGCTGTTGAGGTCAACCATAATTATTACGTCCTATACTGTTACGTATGGAGTGTCGCGCTGTATGGAGCAGAGACTTGGACACTCAGGAAGAAGGAACAGAAATACCTGGAGAGTTTCGAAATGTGGTGTTGGAGAAGAATAGAGAAGATCAGGTGGACGGATCGAGTGACCAACGAAGAAGTATTGAGGAGAGTCAACGACGAAGGCCAGGTTGAAGGAAAGCGAGGACTGGGAAGAAGATTGATACAGCTAACCGACGACCTTAAACAAGGAAAGAAGATGACGTTCCAGGAATTAAAGCGAGAAGCCGAGAATAGGGACAACTGGAGAGCTCTTTTTGGGCAGAGCAATGGACCTGTCGTAAGACAGAACACTTAATAATAATAATAAATAATATACTGACTGCACTTGGCTCTTTACAGCTTGCAGATGGAAAAATAGGTGTTAGGATTTGAGGTTTTCACAGCGGCGAGTCTGAAGTCGGCTGTCTTAGGCAAAATAGATACTCCCTGGTCAAAAATAAACATTCTATGCAGCTGTGTTTGCTACACTGCTTCTTTCTGTAAAGTGCCAAGATAAAAGGACGGGCAATACAGCTGTTGGAAGTGAATGAGAAACAAACTAGGAAATGTTGCTGAAGCCAGAAAGTTCTAACTGCATTGAAGGCTGGAATAAATGAAAGCTCCTGTCTGCAAACCGGCAGTCATTGGCAGGCTTTTCGTGAGCAAAAAGCAACATTTACAGAGAACAAATGTGTCCTTCATATTTAAATGAATAGCAACAGTTAGGTTATGTTCTGTCAAGTGAAATGTGCCAGCTGAAATTTTGAAATAAGTCAGAATCCACGGCTTCAACATAAGCCAAAGGTTGGTTGCAGGAATTTTTTAAATGAAACAATTTCTGTTTAGAATGTCAAACTAGTATCGCACAAAGGCTTCATAATGCGTATGAAGAAAAATGTTCCTGTTTCATATAAGTCAATAGCATAGTTTGGGACACTGTTGACATCAATTCAGACGGCAGTGACAGGAGCAGTGAAGCATACCAGTAAGTACAAGAAAGACATCATGGTTGAAATAGTTAGTTGCTGGTTTCTCACCTTGGAAGCCTAGGTTCAAGCTCTGGTCAGTTCATGTGGTATTTGTCGTTCTAGAAAATGGCACTGCGACAGGTTTTTCTCCAAGTCCTCCCCTGTCAGTATCATTCCAGCAATGCTACGTATTCATTGATATATCACCTAGAGGATGAACAATGGGTCTGTTAGTGGCACGTTTCCATAGAGGCATAGTCCGATGCCATTGGAGCAAAAATGTTTTTATTAATTTTCCACGCTACTGTGGTTTTATCAGCCGTTGTGCATAACTGCACAGTTTCCAGAGTGGAACTAGCCATATCCCTAATATTAAGTTTACCCAATTCATTTTTTTTTCTCCTTAAAACCACTTTTAAAAATTTGGGTATCTTATTTGAAGGTCCGTGGTATTTGAATAAATGTAAATAAAAAAAGATTTTGACTTCTGACAAAAACTGAAGCACAGGTACAAACATAGAACACCCACGCACAGTAGATTCGATGGATGTCAAGTCATACATACCGTCTCTTTCCTGCAGACTGCTGACGTAAGTAGAACAGAGGCCAAACAGATGAAGCTGTAATCTACATGACTAAACCGGACTACAAGCCAAGAATTTTCAAAAATTTTAATAAAAAAATATAAAATAACTTAAGAAAAATGCTCTGAAAATACGAATCATCACGATGACAATTTTGGACAACTTTCCACAAGCAGCTTGCTGAGTTCTGTTTATAACTGAATAATTTGAAAATAACCCAGAATAGGTTAGACCACAAATGGGACACTCATTCCTGCAAACAAACAATTTTCAACCTGATAAGATGACTTTATTGACACCAAGAAATTGTAACATGATACAGTTATCAGCAAGAAAGAATGTTTAAAGCATGTAAGAAATTATATATTTAGGTACAAATCAGTCTTAGCGGGAGGAGGGATTTATAACATTTTTCATAAAACATGTGTATATACAACAAATGTGCACTCACACATTCACACACATCCTGTCTCCTCCCCAAAAATGAAAACTACATTAAACAAATCTGAGCCATACACAACACTTACCCTATTAATTGAAATGTATGCATTCTACAACATTCACACCCCCCCCCCTTCAAAAATACCACACGCAAAATCTCAGTCATACACAGCACTTCCCATTAGTATAACGTCTTACAAAAAACCTGACACAAAACTGAAACTTTCAGAATATGAACACCCAAAGTTGCTGTGTTTGACGGGGTAAATACATTAAGAACGTCATCATTTTTAAGCCCATGGTACAAAACAATTTAAAAAGACCTTGCATACCATGCAGTGTATTGATGAATAAAATCATGCATACAATGTATAAACAGTTTTTGTTTGTATGCATTATTTTATATATAATCAAAAAAATGTTACATGGTTAGTGAGATTTCAAGTTCTCAAGGTGACAAGTATGAAAAACAACTGTGTCTTCTGGGATATTGCACCATGCAGTCTCAGAAATTGACTGACTCATTGCCCTGATGATGGAGGCAGTAAGCACCCGTCAAATATCAATTTCTACAAAACTGCATGATAAAACAACCTAGAAGCCAAGTCATCTTCATGTTCCTGTTGTAATGCTCTTCACCTCTTGACTAGACATGATAACGCTCAAAAAGGTGGTGCCACAAGTAATTTTCATTAAAATAAATCAGAAAATATGTCTGAAATAACAATAATAACTTGTGTTATTGCAAGGGCTCAAAGCGTCTGCTTATCTGCATGCCAAATTACTGACCTTGCAACAGATGCCCTTCATCATTTGTCACCATCTCTCGACTGATTTCATATTTACCGTGCTGAAATCTGCTTTTCTGTCCTAGCAAAATATTATGTAATATTAAGACAAGCTCAAATTTTAATCACATCTATCAAATATATAAGCACTTAAGGGGGGCCCCCCACTTGATTAAAATGCCAACAAAAGTCAGGAAGCCTAGGATGATATATGATCCAAACTGTTCTATCAATTATGTTACAACTAAATTCACATTTCTGTTCAATATTGTAGTCTACTATAAAAGAAAATTGGTTAGGCACAGTTTATTCCTTCTTTGAGGAAAAGTCTGTTCCATTTCGCTAGACTTTGAACTCAGAAATGGACATTTACCCTTGAACCTAATTTACGTGTACACTTTGATTTCCAGGGAAAAGGCCTGCCCAGTTTCATTATTAGACACTGTATATAAAAAATACCACAACAGATGGAACCACTGGCCTCTGCAAACTCCTTACCTAAAGCTACAACAAAAACAGAATAAGACAAGAGTAACTCACTAAATACATTAATTCTAATTATCATAATAGCAAAGTTTCTCCTATATATTCATTAAAACATTGTAGGAACAATTCCTGAATATGAACTTGACTGCCCAATGGCAGACAGTTCTTGTTAGTCCGTTACACCAAACTCCAGACAAAAACATTCTCCAAATACTTAAAATTACTTGACTAACACAGACATGAATGAATATATTAATTAATGCCCTGGAGTTACTGAGATTTAATACTGATTAAGTTGTAAAAGAGCGCAAACTTTGATAATCCCACAATGATTAATGGTTTTATTCACCATTATTTCTCAGGAACTGAACACAAGTACACATGGTTGAATGTTTCATTAGATTATGTAGTGAAAAATACTACCAAGGTTATATAGGGAGGAAAACTGTAAATCATAATTGAGAATGATATAAAATGAAGAAGTCATGTAATTTTTAAGTTAAATTTGCCATAGGGCCTGAGAAAAATATGAAAATCCTCAAGATAGCCAACTAGAACGAAACACTCTCTAAGAATTTAAATGACACAGCAGAGGATTTTATAAATTAATATTTTTAAGGTTAGGTTAGGATTTTGTTCATTAACATGTTGTTATGGAGTGTCGCGCTGTATGGAGCAGAGACTTGGACACTCAGGAAGAAGGAACAGAAATACCTGGAGAGTTTTGAAATGTGGTGTTGGTGAAGGATAGAGAAGATCAGGTGGACGGATCGAGTGACCAACGAAGAAGTATTGAGAAGAGTCAACGAGCAAAGAAACATTCTGCATGCGATTACACGAAGGAAAGCTAACTGGCTGGGACATATTATGAGAAGGAATGGGGTACTGAGTGATATCATTGAAGGCCAGGTTGAAGGAAAGCGAGGACTGGGAAGAAGATTGATACAGCTAACCGACGACCTTAAACAAGGAAAGAAGATGACGTTCCAGGAATTAAAGCGAGAAGCCGAGAATAGGGACAACTGGAGAGCTCTTTTTGGGCAGAGCAATGGACCTGTCGTAAGACAGAACACTTAATAATAATAATAAATAATATACTGACTGCACTTGGCTCTTTACAGCTTGCAGATGGAAAAATAGGTGTTAGGATTTGAGGTTTTCACAGCGGCGAGTCTGAAGTCGGCTGTCTTAGGCAAAATAGATACTCCCTGGTCAAAAATAAACATTCTATGCAGCTGTGTTTGCTACACTGCTTCTTTCTGTAAAGTGCCAAGATAAAAGGACGGGCAATACAGCTGTTGGAAGTGAATGAGAAACAAACTAGGAAATGTTGCTGAAGCCAGAAAGTTCTAACTGCATTGAAGGCTGGAATAAATGAAAGCTCCTGTCTGCAAACCGGCAGTCATTGGCAGGCTTTTCGTGAGCAAAAAGCAACATTTACAGAGAACAAATGTGTCCTTCATATTTAAATGAATAGCAACAGTTAGGTTATGTTCTGTCAAGTGAAATGTGCCAGCTGAAATTTTGAAATAAGTCAGAATCCACGGCTTCAACATAAGCCAAAGGTTGGTTGCAGGAATTTTTTAAATGAAACAATTTCTGTTTAGAATGTCAAACTAGTATCGCACAAAGGCTTCATAATGCGTATGAAGAAAAATGTTCCTGTTTCATATAAGTCAATAGCATAGTTTGGGACACTGTTGACATCAATTCAGACGGCAGTGACAGGAGCAGTGAAGCATACCAGTAAGTACAAGAAAGACATCATGGTTGAAATAGTTAGATGCTGGTTTCTCACCTTGGAAGCCTAGGTTCAAGCTCTGGTCAGTTCATGTGGTATTTGTCGTTCTAGAAAATGGCACTGCGACAGGTTTTTCTCCAAGTCCTCCCCTGTCAGTATCATTCCAGCAATGCTACGTATTCATTGATATATCACCTAGAGGATGAACAATGGGTCTGTTAGTGGCACGTTTCCATAGAGGCATAGTCCGATGCCATTGGAGCAAAAATGTTTTTATTAATTTTCCACGCTACTGTGGTTTTATCAGCCGTTGTGCATAACTGCACAGTTTCCAGAGTGGAACTAGCCATATCCCTAATATTAAGTTTACCCAATTCATTTTTTTTTCTCCTTAAAACCACTTTTAAAAATTTGGGTATCTTATTTGAAGGTCCGTGGTATTTGAATAAATGTAAATAAAAAAAGATTTTGACTTCTGACAAAAACTGAAGCACAGGTACAAACATAGAACACCCACGCACAGTAGATTCGATGGATGTCAAGTCATACATACCGTCTCTTTCCTGCAGACTGCTGACGTAAGTAGAACAGAGGCCAAACAGATGAAGCTGTAATCTACATGACTAAACCGGACTACAAGCCAAGAATTTTCAAAAATTTTAATAAAAAAATATAAAATAACTTAAGAAAAATGCTCTGAAAATACGAATCATCACGATGACAATTTTGGACAACTTTCCACAAGCAGCTTGCTGAGTTCTGTTTATAACTGAATAATTTGAAAATAACCCAGAATAGGTTAGACCACAAATGGGACACTCATTCCTGCAAACAAACAATTTTCAACCTGATAAGATGACTTTATTGACACCAAGAAATTGTAACATGATACAGTTATCAGCAAGAAAGAATGTTTAAAGCATGTAAGAAATTATATATTTAGGTACAAATCAGTCTTAGCGGGAGGAGGGATTTATAACATTTTTCATAAAACATGTGTATATACAACAAATGTGCACTCACACATTCACACACATCCTGTCTCCTCCCCAAAAATGAAAACTACATTAAACAAATCTGAGCCATACACAACACTTACCCTATTAATTGAAATGTATGCATTCTACAACATTCACACCCCCCCCCCTTCAAAAATACCACACGCAAAATCTCAGTCATACACAGCACTTCCCATTAGTATAACGTCTTACAAAAAACCTGACACAAAACTGAAACTTTCAGAATATGAACACCCAAAGTTGCTGTGTTTGACGGGGTAAATACATTAAGAACGTCATCATTTTTAAGCCCATGGTACAAAACAATTTAAAAAGACCTTGCATACCATGCAGTGTATTGATGAATAAAATCATGCATACAATGTATAAACAGTTTTTGTTTGTATGCATTATTTTATATATAATCAAAAAAATGTTACATGGTTAGTGAGATTTCAAGTTCTCAAGGTGACAAGTATGAAAAACAACTGTGTCTTCTGGGATATTGCACCATGCAGTCTCAGAAATTGACTGACTCATTGCCCTGATGATGGAGGCAGTAAGCACCCGTCAAATATCAATTTCTACAAAACTGCATGATAAAACAACCTAGAAGCCAAGTCATCTTCATGTTCCTGTTGTAATGCTCTTCACCTCTTGACTAGACATGATAACGCTCAAAAAGGTGGTGCCACAAGTAATTTTCATTAAAATAAATCAGAAAATATGTCTGAAATAACAATAATAACTTGTGTTATTGCAAGGGCTCAAAGCGTCTGCTTATCTGCATGCCAAATTACTGACCTTGCAACAGATGCCCTTCATCATTTGTCACCATCTCTCGACTGATTTCATATTTACCGTGCTGAAATCTGCTTTTCTGTCCTAGCAAAATATTATGTAATATTAAGACAAGCTCAAATTTTAATCACATCTATCAAATATATAAGCACTTAAGGGGGGCCCCCCACTTGATTAAAATGCCAACAAAAGTCAGGAAGCCTAGGATGATATATGATCCAAACTGTTCTATCAATTATGTTACAACTAAATTCACATTTCTGTTCAATATTGTAGTCTACTATAAAAGAAAATTGGTTAGGCACAGTTTATTCCTTCTTTGAGGAAAAGTCTGTTCCATTTCGCTAGACTTTGAACTCAGAAATGGACATTTACCCTTGAACCTAATTTACGTGTACACTTTGATTTCCAGGGAAAAGGCCTGCCCAGTTTCATTATTAGACACTGTATATAAAAAATACCACAACAGATGGAACCACTGGCCTCTGCAAACTCCTTACCTAAAGCTACAACAAAAACAGAATAAGACAAGAGTAACTCACTAAATACATTAATTCTAATTATCATAATAGCAAAGTTTCTCCTATATATTCATTAAAACATTGTAGGAACAATTCCTGAATATGAACTTGACTGCCCAATGGCAGACAGTTCTTGTTAGTCCGTTACACCAAACTCCAGACAAAAACATTCTCCAAATACTTAAAATTACTTGACTAACACAGACATGAATGAATATATTAATTAATGCCCTGGAGTTACTGAGATTTAATACTGATTAAGTTGTAAAAGAGCGCAAACTTTGATAATCCCACAATGATTAATGGTTTTATTCACCATTATTTCTCAGGAACTGAACACAAGTACACATGGTTGAATGTTTCATTAGATTATGTAGTGAAAAATACTACCAAGGTTATATAGGGAGGAAAACTGTAAATCATAATTGAGAATGATATAAAATGAAGAAGTCATGTAATTTTTAAGTTAAATTTGCCATAGGGCCTGAGAAAAATATGAAAATCCTCAAGATAGCCAACTAGAACGAAACACTCTCTAAGAATTTAAATGACACAGCAGAGGATTTTATAAATTAATATTTTTAAGGTTAGGTTAGGATTTTGTTCATTAACATGTTGTTTACAAAAAGGACAACGTTGAAAGAGAAATTACTGGGTGATTAAGGAAAGATGTGGAATGAAGCACTGATTCACTGTGAGTTTTAAGGTTCTCTCCAAGTACTTGCCTGGAAATACTTAAGAAACTCTAATGTTAAGACAGCCAGTCTCCTGATCAAAATTTGAACCACATGTTTACATCATAAATAGAAGGGAGGAATGCTAACCACTACAGGGTGTGATGAACCATGAAATATGGTAAGGACATGGTTGTGACTTAATTCAAGACACTAATGTGATACTTATCTGTAAAAACTTATATCAGGATATCTGTACTTAGCCCATTCTACCACAAGCCTATGACTTAGTTGAAAGAGGTTCTTTATAATATTTTGCTTGAATTTGGTGTACCTAGCAAACTAGCAAAGGAGGCTAAGGCCCTACAAAAGGGCTGTAGTGCCACAGAGTAGTAGTAGTAGTAACCTAGGCTAATTAAAACATGTTTAAATTAAACCTCTAGCAAAATTTGTGCAGGTAAACATGTCTGATACATTTCTTATTCAGAATGGCCTGAAACAGGAAGATGCTCTATTGCTGCTGCTTTCCAATTTTGCCTCAGAATGTGTCATAAGGAAAGTACAAAAAGATCATGGTGGTTTGAGATTGAATAGGACACATCAGGTTTTAGTCTATACTGACGATATTAATCTGTTGGTGGATAATATAAATACTATAAAAGTGAACACAGAAACACTCTTAAGGGCTAGTAGGGATGTAGAAATGAATCCAGAAAAGACAAAGTATATGATCATGTCTCGGCATCAGAATTCAGAACAGAACCAGAATACAAGGACGGAACTAAGAAGTCATAATGACATTCATGACGAAATCAAGAGCAGATTAAATTCAGGGAATGCTTGCTATCATTCAGTTCAAAATCGTTTGACCCCGTCTCATATTACAAAAAATAAATATTAAAATATACGAAAGTGTAATTATGTCAGCTGGGCTGTATGGGTGTGAAACTTGGTCATACACTGATGATGGAGGCAGTATGAACTCTGAAACGTTGGTTAACATCGACCAGACTACACAGCGCAACAACCCAGAAGACAGAAATCTTCATACTCATTGCCCTGATGATGGAGGCAGTATGACCTCTGAAACGTTGGTAAACATCGACCAGACTACACGGCGCAACAACCCAGAAGACAGAAATCTTCAAATATTTTATTGCCTGAAATGAATCATAAATGTAAAAGAAACAGATTATTACAAATCCTATTAGAATACAAAATTTTTTAAACAGAATTATGTCCTGTAAACAAAAATGGGAAACTGGTAAACTGACTCATGTATGTCCCCTACTTTCACTGATTGACTGGGTGACATTACATCCTCTGTTTGTGTTTTTGTTAACTGTGTTA
>NW_019060376.1:958812-976308 GCF_000696155.1 Zootermopsis nevadensis | reverse complement strand
AGTGTTTCTGCATTCAGATTATGAGCCAAGTGGACAGCATGTGCTTCATTATAAAAAATTTTACGAGCAAAAATTAATAATGCAAATTTTTATAAATCCATTAATGACTCTCTTTCTTTTCAAGATAGAGTTTGATGTAATGATTATGGAATTTTAGCATTAATGTGTCTACAATAGGGATAAAATATTAAGTTTGTGCATATCATTACAAATCACCTGTACAAGATAGAAATATGTTTATCTAAAACTAGTTGACAGTATTAGTTGAGATAACCATACACAGAACTCATTAAAAGGCGAGTCTTTTTTGTCAGATCTAGAAATCATGGTTTTCTCACCTGCATTCTAGTGTCTGTATCTAAAACTAGCCAGTAGCGACATTATGATAAAACCTAACCTAAAAACTGAACCATCTTCATAACAATACTGCTTACTAGTCATCTTTACTATAACAGTTTCTCTATCCTGTTGGAAACCACAACGGCTGAACATTCAACAAAGAGTTATCTGTACGGGCAGTGAAGTATTCTCAGGCTAGCAACAATGTCAATGTGCGAAACAAAACTGTCCACATTTCCTAACCTGGCAGCGTCCATCACCAGGAAATAAAGTGATAAGTGACAAACTGGAAGAAAGGAACACACAATGGAGCCCTGTTGTCAACGGCTACGGACTGACCAAATGCTGAGCGATGTACAGAGTCAACAATCACATTCAGGTTACTCAACACTCGGCGAGTTATTTGTCTCACGGGTGACTGACTGACTGACCGCCCACAGCTTTCTCTTTGGTAAGATTTTGGCTAATGAGAATAAATATGTCAATTTATGCCACCAACCGCACCAATCCTGATGATGAAGACAGACGCAGCGGCCAAAACAGAGGAACACTTCTCTGTATCAACACACCTGATTTCACAATATTTCATTACATGTAATTGACCTAAAAACCTGTTAAAAGGACAAGCACATTTAGTATAAATGATGCTATTACAGCACAAATCCATTCACTCACATTCACTGTTTTCAGTTACAGGATCCTAAGTAAAGCTTACTCATATCTCAAGTTTAATAAAATTGAATCATTAAAGCTTAATTGATCAAGAAGATAAATTCATACTGGTGGCATCTGCTATGAAGCTTCTGAATCATTCTGTTTACTCTGGTTACGGTAACTGGCCTTTTTTGATGTCTGTCCACCTAACAAGGGAGGATATCCAGAATGTATGGACCACTCGTAAGACAGACTCCATTACAGGACAATATCAAAGTGGAACATACAGTTTAAAGTAGACTCCAAACAATGGCAGGGCCCTGGTATCCCCCAAATTTACAGTCTGGACTTTGTCAGATATAACAGTCGTCAACTGGAAAGAAGAATAAATTTCTGTAAATCTTATCCTCCAATAATCACAATAGAAATACATAATATTCATAAACTGGATATAAAAAAGTTTCACAGTAGATGTCAGAAGTAAGATACAATACAGCGGACTTGACAGCTGATAAAAGCGTGTTTACAGTAATAAGTAAAACGTACTACAACTCCTATGAGTCGTTAAGCACATAAAAATCTATACAGCACCAATCTGACTTATGTTACTTGGAAAGTTGGGGGCAGACACAGCAACTCTAGGTGCCCTCAACCTTAGACATGTAAGGAATAAGTTCAGAGCACACACCATTATAAAATGCCTCAACAACAGGCTTGCGGCCATGAATAAATTTGTACAAACCCTTAAATCTAAAAAATGTTTTGAAAAAGTAATGGCAGGACAAGATCCTTAAACTTCAACACCTTGAAACAGCAAAATGTTTTGGTCAAACACAGTGAGCTTTCTGTTTAATGAGTGCAGTAATAGTTTCATATTACAAGTATTTATAACTCACAGAAAGTGCATTCAAACTTTGCACCTGCCATTACTTCAATCTTAGTCACAGTCGTAACACAGATCTCTGTAGCTGTGTGTGTCATGCCTCTCACACTACTAACAGCAGATAGTGAGCATTTACAATTTTACAGCACAACACACAGCAGACATGACAGTGAGTATGAAAACGCCAGCCTCATGGGATACTGCCCCATGCAGCTTCATACATTTTCGAAGTAGAATCCGAAGATGACTGTCTTCTGGATTATAGCGCCTTGTAATCTTGTAGAATTTTACCGACGTTTCGGAGGTCATTACTTTCAGAGGTCCATGCTGCCTCTGTCATTGCCCTGATAACGGAGGCAGCACGACCTCTGAAACGCTGGTAGACATCTACCAGACTACACAGCGCAACAACCGAGAAGACAACAATCTTCATAAAAATTGATTGATATTTTAGAGGTGCGTAGTACTGCCTCCAACATCATCTTCCTGACAATGAAGGCAGTAGGAACCTCTAAAATGTCATTCAACTTGTACAACACTACACAGCAACATATCCCATAAGGCTGTCTGTCTTCATTTACATACTGGAACATACCTGGAAAATAGTTTCAAAAAATTGATATGAGAGGACAAAGGTTTAATGATAATCAAGTTCAGTATTTGGTCATTTCTTATACGAGAAATTTTCTTAAATGTAGACAAGTCAACCCTCTCAAATAAACTAGGGTGCCACAACCCAGAAGACAGCCATGTTCAATGTGTATATATATTATGTTAGTTTTAATAACCAACCAGGCACAACTTAAGTTTAATAGCCATCGATGTAATATAAATAACCTGAAGCTACATAACGGGATATAACTGAAAATTTTTTGTCGCTGTTACTGAATGTTGCTATAAAATTAAAAGTGTTCAAATAACTTTGTTTTGAAATGATGTGCAACCATCAGTGATGGAATCAAATGAGCACAAATGTATAAATATGTCAGATCCTTGCACCATGAGTTAGCAAAATTATTGGAGGTAGAGCAATTTTTTATTGAATTAAAAAAGTTGAGTTTCAAAACTGCCAGTCCTCCATAACTTCTAAAACACTAAAATTACACAAAAGACAATTCTTCCAATTGTTACACATGGTTATGAAATGTAGTCTCTAACCCTGAAAGAAGAATATAAATTATAAGTTTTTAAAAACAAGTAAGTGACTAGGAATTTACATGAGCAGTTTCATGATTTACGTGGATCAGATCACATAGTATCATTAGGACAGTGATACAAAGAAAGAGGTTATGATGGGCTGAACATGTAACTCAGAAGGAGAAAGACAGAGTTTGGTGAAGGAACCTCATGACAAGTTGCTACTTGTGAAACTACAACGGAGATGCAAATAACAACATTACAGCAGATCTTAGTGAAATAGGACGGAACTGGCTTCGTAGGCAATGGTATTAGTCATGTTGAATTTCTTAATTACTGGCGAACGCAGTGCTTATTAGCTAGAAATAAAGAAGGTGTAGTCAAATGATACTGGAGCAGTATAGACTGTTTTTTTAAGAACCACTAAGTTTGTGCTAAAATAAAGTTGAGTCTTGATTCAACTTCCATTATTGTCTCGCTGCTGGTAACATATTTCAATCTTCTTTTTCATTACTTTAGGGTTGTATAAACAAGATGCCAGTAGATGGCTGGCTTCTGGGTTGTAACTCCATGCAGTCTGGTAGAAGTTTACCAACGTTTCAGAGGTCCTTGCTGCCCCGATCATCAGGGTAATGAGTCGCCTTTGAAATATTGGTAAACTTCTATCAGACTACATGGTGCTATAACCCAGAAGACAGCCGTCTTCAGAAGCACCACCGAGAAAACCTCAAATCCTACTATGATGCCAGTACATCATACCAATGATCATTGCTAGAAAAAAATCTTCTGGTAATATAAAATAATCATTTTTCTCATTTACATATGGAAATCAATCAGCATTTTAAGATATTCTGGCATTCCAAATGTCCTGGTGTTTGACTTTACATTTCAATGATTATTGCAAAACACCGACAGGAAAGATGGAAACAAATTCTTGCAGTTCTTGGCACAAAAAGAATACTTTTATAAGCTTCTTATTAAACTTTGCTTTACCATATTTACACAATATTTTAGTTAAATTCAAGGACTGGAAAACCAAGCACCAAGGATTTTTCCATCCCCAATTACAACAGCATCTGAAAGGTTCCAAATAGCAGATGCAGGTAGGATCAAGTTTAATGGTTTTTAAACAAACATTTGGCTCACCACAAAAAGGAGTTCCACTCTCAGGAGAGAAAAAAAAAACAGTATAAAACCCTTGTCACAGAAAATAAAACCACTCATTCAGTTTTCCATTAATCACAGGGGCCAAAAATTAGCATAAAATAATGTTACTTCCATGTGTAATATAATGGGCAGACACTGTAACTGCTCCCGTCAATGTTTCAAGGTCGTATTATAAAAAATGCCAAGCACATAGCCAAGTTTCAAGACCTAAGAAAGATCCACATTATACCAATTCCATGTCATCACAGAGGAACGAAGTCTCCCAGCCAGGACTAGGAACAGTCAAAGTTAAATTCCGGGAATAAATTACATCTGACACATCAATAAATAAGCAAACACTATAAGCCACTTACGAAATTAAAATAAAAGGCTCACTCGTTCCTCATCTCTTGTTTAGGATCTGTAATGTATGAAACATCCAAGAATAAAGTTTGGAGAAAGACGAAATAGGACGAACTGGATTATGAATTTCAAAATCTCAACTCTTCTTTTAAATTTCTCATTTACCAATAAAATATGCAAATAAAATTTTTTGGTGTATGTGGTCAATTAATCTAACTTGTGAAAGCAAAGATGGACCATATCATACTTCCTACGCAAGTAAGGAGGAGGCCTGACTTAACCTGATATTATGATAAACTGAAGCAACATTGTCGTAACACCACAGTGGAGTCCTATGACCATTACATCTGACAGCTGTTCCATCCAAGTGGTCAGCTGCATATAAATGAACACATCTAGTAGCAGAATAACACTGTATATACATTTTAATGGTGCTACGACAGTGTGTGCATGTATGTGGGTGGGTGGGTTGAGAGATGCATCAGATTTTAAGGCTATTTGTGCACAGAACACATTTCAGATTACTGTATCACACAAACAAATATTTTAAAAAATCTAGGCACACGCCATATGGTTCATTCATGAATTTCCATGTGAAAGAAATGTGGTATAAATTTTAAAAAATATCAACAAGGGACGACACTCGTCAATTCAACCCAAGTGGAGAGACGCATCCAAATGAACACATCTACATAGCAGCAGATAAAAAAATAATGAACATTTGAATGATCCTGTGTCAGAGCTTACACATTTCACATTATTGCACTGTTCTGACATAAGATGATGAAAGCAGCTGGAATTTATAGACAAAGTAACTGGACCAGGCCAATGCAACCTAACATAACCTACAAACTGTGCTGCTAACAGGAACAACACAACAGTAAACTGGCAACAGACATCACAGTGTGCCAGGCTGAATGTTTACACCAGAGCAGGTCTTAAGATCTAATCAGCTGAGAGCAGATCACAAACAGTAACATTATATACCCTGTCAATGAGAGAAAGATGATATGGACAGCCAATCATAATAATTCATGCAAATGGTACATTGACTGACCTGGTCATGTATTGCATTACATGATACTTGCTCTTACCTACAATAAAATATATGTGACTAGTTTAAAGCCATGTTTAAGACCAACGTTCAATTTCTTCTACTTCCAAAAAATGTTCTGGTGTTGAAAACAACTCCAGTCTAACCTAACCTAACAATATCTGTCACAATCCATAAACAGTATCATTATATTGGCAACACTGATGTATGCACTGTTGAGGAAGATGTCTGTACTATTTACACATGATTGTACCGGTACAGCCATTTGAGGTTATGGTTTGCAATTCACCACCAATTTATTCCATGACAATGATTACTTAACAATGCTATTTCAACTATTCACATTTTAGCATCAAATAAGGTAAATGATCATCATGTAAGAATTTGAAAGGAAACTGTTATGTCCTATCTGAAGTACTATCCCAGCATTCTGTAATGAATCTCAGATTTGGTAAATACCTCCTGAGTATACATCTATACAAACCCACTCAGTGATTGTACTGGTATTACAACATGTGACTGAACACGAAACAAGTGGGGAGGAGGAGTCATTTTTGCCCTTCCATAAATAAGAAACATTTCTGGCTCTGAAACAGGGTCCAAGAAATACTTCTACAAATACACACATACATACACATGGATCATTGTTAAGAATGCATTCTCCATCTGTGTTTTTCTTACACTTCCATCGCATACATATTTCTTCCTGTCACTTATCAGCGCAGCCTGATGTAATGAAGTGGAAATGATAACACAAGTCAACGGGCAAGGTTCTTGAAGTACATCTGATAGAATGTTCACACACACCACATGCACAATATAAAACTCGTGAATTTCCATCTCTGACAAAACATCTACACTACACATGATGAAGATCACTGGATTGAAGACGTTTTAAGAAATCATGGCACTGGATTTTTTAAATAAATAAATGAACATCTTGTTTAAAAAAACCTGTTGGAGTAAGTGCACCTCACACATTTTGGGGCTGATACTTCGATGTATTAATATTATTGCTTCGCAGCACCGTGTGGGACAGAACTATACCAAAAAAAAATGCATATATATACACACAAACTATGCTTGAAATGTAAAAGCAGCAGGCTCACATTACAATGTCAAACTATCTCCAAAAATGTTCCAAAATCATCCAGACAATGAACTTTATCAGGCACAAACCTATTAATGACAGATGGTGAAACACTGAATGGCAATAGATACCAAGTAACTGCGAGGAAATTTTATTGTGTTACACAGTTTTGTCAATAAGTAAGGTGCTGGCACCCACCAGGAATTGAGGTGAATGGCAAAGCTTCTGTAAAACACATCCATATCCCTTCCTCCTTAACAAAACAGGAAATGATTCTCTAAAACAGCAACCACCAGCCTTTCTTGTGTGACAGGAAACTACAAACTATGAATGTAAATTGAAATAACTTACTAATTATGTTCTCACATCCTTCATACCAACTAGTTCAAGAGAAAATATTGCAGGATTGTGACAACTATTGGATAGTCGAAAACTTACACTTAAAATTCCCTAAGAATATTCAAAATTGGCACAGGCACCTCAAAAGCCTTCCGAGGGCACCAAGGTGCCTGCAGGCATAAGGTTAGCAATCCCAGCTACAAAGGTTTCATAAAATACACCGCAATAATGTTGTTCCATACCCATTGTCTGAAATATCTTTCAGAAGTTGGCTCTACTTTCATCTACATATCACAGGCTGGCTGTTATACTAACAGATATTTTCATTTTTAATTTTATTTTTTGTGTGAAAGTTCTGTAGTGAAAAATTTCCAGGTTCAACCATACAATAGCTACCATAATGAAAACCATCTAGACACGGAGCAGAATCCACACACTGCGATGTACATCATTTACATTCTCATACAATGTCTGACGTAAGTATACTTTGAAGCAAGTGAATTGCTCAAAAATGCAATCTGAGTTTTCAACTTAATACAACTCGGGATCAGACACGAATCTTAACATTCGGAGTGGGAATTTTCGAGCACATTTTAATAACTGTGTCAAAGTCAACATGATTTATATTCATTATTTTATGTCTTTACTGTACAAAATGACACAAATGACGCTCTCTGATCAGCATTGGACTTCGTTTCCTTTCCCCAAAATGCATACAAAAGTCACACACGAATTGGACAGGAAGCTGGATGGGCTTCAAAGATGGTCTGGGTCGCTGTGTCAAAGAGAAAAGTATCTGCTCCACTCAGGAATTGACTCACAGTCACCCAGACTATAGCAAGTCACTGCTGCAGCTCATACAAGACATAACATAACATAAAATAAATACCTACTCAAGAATCTACACAGCAGGGCATTTGGCTAAGATAAGGAATACAAGAAATAAATATGGAAATTCACTGGAGGGACCTTTTCGGAAATGGTCATTTGGACAAAAAAGAAAAAAGAAGGAAAATATTCAAATGACGTGTACGGATAATAGTTGTACGAACATAAGGTAGATAGAAATGGCTCAGGAGCATTTATTGTTAGTGTGAGTTAAATCTTCATGTTCTACTACCAGAATGATAGTTTGGTAGTTGGATCAAGACTTCAAAATTTATAACTACATACGCAATGACTCATCTGTAATTTATCCATCTAGAAGTTACGGGTCCAGTTCTTAAACTTAATCACATTTCTCTTAGAAGACTACTCAAATGAGAGAGAAAAAAATTACTGTGTACTTTATGGTAGTAAAACATCACTAGTCTGGACTACACTGCAGATAATGTAGTCCAGATCTGACGATAATTCAATTAGCAAGCCTCAGGTTTCTTTAATTTGTTCACTGGTAATTTCAGATGAGCCAGGATAGGTCAGTCAGTACTAGCTACAGGCTGACGATTGGGGTTCGATCCCCGACGGGGCCAGAGGACTTTTCCTCTAGTCTCTGCATCGAGTCCTTTCCTGCGGGGAAAACCTGGCCAGGGCACAATGCTGACCCCTTACTCCCAACTAGTGCCGAGGTCAAGAATGAGTAGGAGCTATACCTCCTCTCCCCTCAAGCGACTTACGTGGCGTGTAGTGTGACTACTTTACTTTTTTACTTTTGGTAATTTCATACACAGTTGTTTTGGTATCCCAGATTCTTCCATGATCTTAGCAACTGATAATCCAGCCAGAGACTACAGCTACCCCAACTAAATTCTTCAATGGTTTTCCTCAGTCTCTACAACAAATGCCAGGATAGTGCCTTGAAACAGGCAATGACTATTTCCTTCTGTATCCTTTCCAATTCATTATTCATTAACTTACCTCATGCTGGCTAAATTTAATTCCACGCTTTTAAAGAAATAGATGCATCTTTATAAAAAATCATATATTTCTTTTGAAGCACATATTCAAAAATTCTGAAATAAAAACTGTAGTCAGGCAAACAAAACAGAGATCATATCTTAATAAGAGGTTATAGAATCTCAGAAGAATTTTGAAACACCTCAAGTGTATTTAACATTTTAAAAATTTGATTTAGAGGCCAAGGCTCATCATTATGCAGTTTTCTCCATGCCCCATCGTCTTCTCTCCTAGGCCCAAATATCCTCCTCAACACCCGATTCTCAAACACCTGCAATTTACGTTCCTCCCTCAGAGTAACAGACCATGTTTCGCACCCATACAAAACAACAGGAAAAATTATTGTTTTGCATATTTTAATCTTCAGGTTCTTAGAAATCAGACAGGAAGACAAAATATTTTGAACTGAGAAGTAGAAAGCATTTCCAGAATTTAATCTCCTCCTAACTTCCTCATGAGTGTCATTTTGATTTGTTATTGTTGTCCCCAAATATTTGAACTGTGTCATACTTTCAAAGGATTCATTAGCCACCCTCTTATGACTTTGCCTGACTGTCTGCTGATGGGACACTAACATGTACAGTAGATTCTTGTTAATTGGGGCAAATCTTTTTAACTCTTTACATGGAACTTCGCATACTTGGGGCAGCTACTTAATTGGGCCAAAGAGTTCTAGTACTGATATGTCCCAAATAACCAGAAACCACTGTACTTAGTTTTTTCTGAATTTATTTTTAAGCCAACCTTTCTGCTAGCTTCTAGTAAAACTTTGTGTTCCCCTTTATTGTATTTATACCAACAAATTAACATCAGCAAATGCCAACAGCTGATGTGTCCCATTCAATAGCAAACCCTCCTGCCTATCTTGGACTTTCCTGATGGCGTATTGTAACGCAAAGTTAAGGAGCAATGGAGACAAAGCATCTCCTTGTTTTAGACTGTTCTTGATGGAAAATGACTCAGATAAATATTTACCTATACGAATTTTGCTACAGGTTTCATTTAAGCACATTTTTTTTAAACCTGCTAGCTTCTTTGGTATACCAAATTCAATAAGAATAATGTATGCATCTCTGTCAAAACAGAACGATATACCAACAAACTTCAAACTTTTCGTTACAAACCCATTCACGTCTTTGTAAACTTTTCATAATTTGTATAACCTACATTTACCTTAGATGTTAACATTCTGTAACATGCATAGAACTAATGAATTTATACACATAACTACTGTCTCACAAGCTTCATAATATTCTTAGCTCAAATGCAGTATCTTAAGATGTCATTAACTATGGCCATTTTAACATGAGAAGGTGCAGAAATAAACAACCAGAGGATAAAACACATCTAGCAGGCTGTATACTAGATATTTAAATTTTCCATATTGCCAATGTAAGTATTATTACTTGTTGCACCTTTACGAGGTTATTCATACTTAAAAATGGCCACTTTTGGACAGATTTTACTACATTTACAAGGTCTGAAATAATGAGCTTTCACTGTACTACTATCCCAGATTTTGCATAAAGCTGTTGCGGAAAGTTAAAGAAACACCACTGTCGCATGAATCTATCATCTTGCATGATACCTGCTACAGTTACATTCCAAAATGCCAAATGAAAACCTCAGAAACTACAAGAAATTTGCGCTGTCATACCAAGGCCTGATCTGTTCTCTGACAAAGTGCTGCCAAGTGTAATTACACCACCTGCAATGCCAATTCCTCTTCTGTTCCGAGATTCATGAAGGACGGTTCAGTGTCAAGTTACAGGAAGCAACAGACATGTTGTAAGCTCGACGTGGCCATCTGAGCCATCACAAAGTCCCTGCCTCTGCACAGAACAAATAATATTGTAAAAATATAAAACAACACATTTAAATCAGACAAGCATTAAAAACACTTCCTGTATGCATTCAAGATTAAAAGAATTACTACCATACTTGCTCAGATTTAATAATTACATATAACTGTAACAGAATTCTAAATGATTAAACTGCACAAATAAAAAAAATGTATTTACAAATTAGTTAAAAACTTTAAAAAATATTTTCTAGACTATCAATGCATTAAACAAATTTTAAAAATATTTCACTTCACTCTTTCACATATCTATTTAAATGCTCAGTCAATATGTGGAGTTAAAAACCATCATCCTACATAAAACGAAAATGGCACTAGAGGAAGAAGATAACATTCTGAAGATAAACGTATGCGTTATATCAGGCAGATATGGTGGGTTTACATTTCATTTTGGTTTTCTTTCCATCCGTCTTACCATTACACTCTTCGACAACAAGCCATTCAGGAAATATGCAATTTGACAATGCATGTACCATCATTTTGTGGTTATTTTGTTGAATATAAAAGTTTAAGATCTGAAACTATCTTCCGTACCATTCACATGACACAGAATATATATGCTCAGGTTCAAACACATACCATTTTCCAAGACGTTCATATTTTTCCACCCACCATAATTTATTAAGGCAAGACCTAGATCATTATTCTCACAGCTATCTGTTCTATTTCTGTGTCTACGTTCCTGTATCAAACTCACAGCTATGAATAAATTGGGTTAGGTAGATGGATATGTCATTCACACTAACAGTGTGACCACTATTAACACAATGGCTCCCATGAGGGTCTCCAGTGGGGCACCTGAGAATAGATTTCAGTGCTGCAAGACGCCTCAGTGGGTCACAGGATTATATCATTTATAAGGAAGTTCAGTCATCACGGAGTGAAATAATGTATTCCGAACAACATAAATGGGACGGGTGTAGTGTAATAGTCACCAGTGTGTTATCATATCAAATTTACGTCTGGCAGCCAGCTCGTTAAGTCACAAACTACCACTGATTTTATACCTCACTGAGGGGATCCTCTAAATCAAGGGCACAATTTTAAGTACCTTTTTCACAGAAGTGCAATACTAATACAGGTTAATCTTCTTGGTGATGGTCTTGCGACACATGTGACATATCTTCAGGGTAGTGGAGCACTTCTCGCATGCTCCATGGCCACAAAGAAACACCACATTCCGCCTCCGCTCCATGCAGATGGAGCAACAGTGTGCCTCCTCAATCTCAGCTATTTTAGACTCCAGGTATCGGAGTCGTTCTGTGCTGGGCTGCCGTGACTTGCAAGCAATCACACGCCCATCTGCAGAAACAGGAAAATCCCTGATACAGTGACAAGTTCCAGTAACAAAGTATGTTAAGATACGTCCGTCGGAATTAAGAAGCTGCACCCTAGTGATTGTTTAAAATTATCAAAGCATTAAATCTTAAAAAAGTGTTCCTCTGTTAAATTAAATGTTGAGAAGGGTATCACCTTGTTCAGATACATTCAGTAAGCTAAACATAAGAAAATAAATTGGGCAGTTAAGAAATGGAGAAGAGCCCACAGAAACACTGAGACCACACAGTTTGTCCATGTGTCCCGCTGAATGACTAAAGTACGAGGCGCGTCCACAAAGTAAGTTTCCCACTCGTCCCACAGCTAGCAAACCTTATATTGCGCGAAGCGACTGTGCGTACGTGATAGAGCAATGACGTAGCATGGCGCATGCACTAACGGTACTTCCCGCGTTCTCACAGTAGCATCGTTGCAGCTGTTGAAGATGGAGGTTCTTATTCCAGCTCCCGCCGACTGTGAAGTGCGGTCAGTGATAAAGTTTTTGAATGCACAGAGCATAGCGCCGCTTCTACGACACAGGTATTCAAAAGTTGGTCCCACGGTATGACAAATGTCTCAATTCCGGTGGCGAATATGTTGAAAAATAGCTGGACACTTGCTGTATCTGTTGCAACAAATAGTTCCATGAAATTGTGTTTTGTTTCTGTAAACGGCCCCAGGAAAACTTACTTTGTGGACGAGCCTCGTAGATTCCTAACAGAATATCTCCAGCCATCCATTAGCCCACATACAAATCAAATTACACTGGCTGTATGGAGGAGACATCGCAGAGACTAATGGCATTAGATTTATTGTTAATATTCAGCTTACGTAAATCTATCAGAAATTAGACTTAGTAAAGTAACAGCCTACCTTGCACACTCTAAAATATTATATCTGTGCGATACACATCTCCAAATCTTTTGAAACAATTTAATATATATAACCACAGAAACAGACCGTGTGTGAGTCGCTTTGTCACAAGCTGGCCACAGCGCAGACATTTCTTCATGCGGGCGGAACAATCTTCACAGGCAATCCGGTGCCCACAGGGTTCAAACAATACATTCTCCTCACCCAACTCTGAACACACTGCACATTCAACAGGGACAGGGGCTCTCTTCTCTACCGCTGATGTACTACTACCATTGTCAGACTGTACTGCAAGTTCTGGGTCGACCGTCAGACCCCTAGCTAAAGGCTCGTTCCCAACACTGCGAGGTGTCACATACTGTTGTAACAAATCAGCCATTACAGTGTTCTGAACTAGGTCTAAGGGAGTTTTTCCCTTATTGTTTTTCTTGTTCAACTTGCAACCCTCCTGGACAAGATAGCATGCAATGGCGAGTGCAACCAGGTGCTCCACAGTCTGGCTTGCAAGTTGCGTGAAGATTCCATAGATAATAGGAGCCTCTAATTCATTGATCTCAGTTGAAATAGTTGCCCGTTTCATAAGAGCCAGGTGGAGACCAGTGTCTCCATCTTCATCTTCTGCATCAACGTCGGCGGACATGGAGACTACCAGCTCCACTACAGAACAGTGGCCCTAGAAACAAATGCACATGGAGAAATCATGACCACTTTTATGTGTAACCTCAGGGTTACATCCATGTAAAGATGCAGCGTAATAACCTCAGTTATCTGATATTTATTATGATATATGCCCAAATATAAGACTTAAGGTTTTATCTGATAAAAGTAGGATTGTCTTATAATAATGAACAGCACAATAACAGATTAGGACAAATGCTTATGAAATCAGCTAAACAAAGTCCTCATCATTTTCAGTGCAACCAGACACAGATAGCAGAAATTAATTAAATAGCGACTGGAAAAAAATATGATTCAGCGTTACGCCCTTCCTAAAATGATTGTTGCACATTTTAAAACTATAAAAAAAAACAGCAAACTGCCTTAGTACTTGGCCACTGCTATCAATTTTATCCTTTCGAAACTGAGCTCGGCATTTCAGCTTAGCAGATATGTTTCTCTGGACCACACACACACAATATGATACATGCCCCATCCATTATCATTCTCCCTGATATGATCACCCTTATAACAATTAGTGAGAAGTTTAAATTATGAAGCTTCTTCTCAGGCATGTCTGCAACCCTGTGAAGCATCTATGAGATTCATTCCATCTGTACATACACAAGAACAACGGATAAACCGATGTTTATCAAGTATTATACTGGATAACTCAAAAAATACCGTCAAGCAATTTAAATTTTCATTTAAATCAGACAATTTTAATGACCACTTTACAAAAGAGCAGAAATATTTTTTCGGCTTATCTCCCGAATGTGCCTGTTAAGCCCAAAAACGAATAATTTCACAATTCTTTTTCAAGTCTTATTTGAATCACTTTTGTGTGTAACCAGTACGGTTCACATGATTTACTCATAAACCATTTTTATTACAGGAAAATCCATACAAAATTTCATGGCAACAACAAAATTATAAGCATCAATAGTACTCAGGACACACAGAATTTCTTAATTCATTTAAGGTCATAGCTCGACTGTTTGTGGCATGATGATCGAGGCAGCAAGAACCTCTGAAACGATGGTAAGCTTCTGCCAGACTACACAGTGCAACCCAGAGGACAACCATCTTCAGACGTAAGAACAGTTCCAGTAAAACACAGTATTATATTTTGAAAATGCTACAACTGACGACAATCAGCTATGATTATGATGGTATACCTGCGAGACAGCCAGCAGAAGTGGTGTCTGCCTGCGGTTGTTTCGAAGGTCTACTTCTGCCTGTCCCTGTGCAAGCAACGTGTCTGCTACAGCTCGGTGCCCATTCAAACACGCCAGGTGGAGGGCTGCAAATCCGTCATCCTTCTTCACGTCGACCAGTTGCCGAGTTCGTCCCAGCAGTCGCTCTGTGGCAAAGTTGTTCCCTTTGAGAGCAGCATGGTGCAAGACATTAAACCCTCGCTTATTTTTTAGCGTGAAGTCGACACCTGGCACACTACACAGCATGTCTATGATCTCGACGCTGTCCTTCCCTATCGCGTCATGCAGTGCTGTATCACCATAAGAGTCCTGTATGTTGACATTACACTTGTACTTAAGCAGCATGACTACACAGTGCAGGTGCTGCTTATTTACTGCCACGTGGAGAGCCGAGCATCGTCCCTTATTCACGGCGTCGATGTCTGCATTTTTCTTCAGCAGAATCTCCATTATCTCTGGCTGATTTCCAAACGCGGAGTAATGCAGCGCTGTGTCTCCGTCGTCATCGGCGACTTCGAGTGATGAACCTGCTGACAGGAGAAACTGCACAAGTTCTACATGACCCTGGTGACACGCCACCTGGAGACATGTCTTGCCCCCGCTACGGCCATCCACCATGTCAGGGTACTTCGCAAAAAACTCTCTAACCACATCAAGATGACCTTGGGCTGCCTCTCGCACCAGTTTATCCATATTTGTCGTTTCCAGCTGCTGCGGCCCCAACACCAGGTTTAACAACAGCGATGCCAAGGGGTCTGCAACATACAGTTACTGCGGTAACCCAACAGTAAGAATGGATTACAATAGAGACATGTGAATAGGTTGAATTACACACCATTCATGAAATTAATATTCTACCCATTCCATTTAAAACGATAATGTGTGGTGCTACCATTGCAGTTCCTCCCGGGTATTTACATTTTAAATGAGATTTCATTATGTAAGATTTGAGGTTTTCACAGCGGTGAGTATGAAGATTTCTGTCTTCTGGGTTGTTGCGCTGTGTAGTCTGGTCGATGTTAACCAACGTTTCAGAGGTCATACTGCCTCCGTCATCGGGACGATCGCCAGATACACAGTGTAACAACCCAGAAGACAGAAATCTTCAGATTTCATTATGTTATGTTATGTTAGAAGGGCCCTTCTAGTTTTCTACGCTCTACTACACTATACTAGGAGGAACAACGTGTTAATGCATGTTCAGCCGAGTTTCAATCTGAAGGTAAAAGAAGAGTACCTACAGTACACCTTATTTACTTCCTGCATGATTACACTTATCTTAACTGTAACACCAGTAAGACCAACAACACTTCCTTACAATTTTGTATAACAATAAGGTCATGCATGAGCTCAGGCGGTTAGTCACTGGCGTCTCACAGCAGAAGCCTGGGTTTCCAACCAGCTCAATCCATGTAGGGTTTGTAGTTGTCAAATTGGCACTAGGACACTTTTTTTTTCTGAGTACTTTAGTTTGCCTCTGTCAATATAATTCCATCACTGCTCCATATTCACTCATGTATTATCTGGGGAATGGACAATGGGCCCCATTAGCAGCGACAGTTAGACTGAGACACCATCTCATCCTGTCGCAACAAGGTAACTTCCAATAATATAACATTACCGTCAAGATTAAATAAACTGTCCATTCAGCTAATATTATGATAACAAATATCTTTATACAATAAATGACTTCAACAGGCTGGCATGTGTTGCGTGGCGTATTACTCCACATGCCAATATCTCGGTTGTGTCAATTCCTCACAAAGGAGTAGTGAAGCTAAGGTTCGGTCATCATCACTTACTGGCATGTTCTTCTCTCGTGTTGGCATGCATTGTATTGCTGAGCTCGGTGGCTGAGCCCGGGACAAGCTGAACACAAAGTGGGTTGAGTGTCCACGTCTGACCATCAATACTGACACGCAGGTCCCCATCTGAATAGATCTTAATCACCTTTCCCAACTTGCCAAGCGCCTGCACAGAATGAGATGCAAAACTCACTGTAAGCGACTCCTGGTTCATGGGATCCAGCACGTACGTAATGTGATTTTGTAACAACAAAAAACATATACAAACACACGCAATAAATAAGAGATTTTAGAGTCAAGCTTGTGTGCATACTATACCCTACATGACACTATATCAATGGCGTAGTGATGTAACAAACATGCAAACTTATTTACATTTAAAATCAACAAGAAAACATTACACTACATAACATTAGTGTCACCCTCGGTGGACTAGTGGTTACTTAATTTTTGTTCCCAGAGTCAAAACGGCGGGGGCAAGTCAGTGAAATGTGGGCCTGCACAGAGGATCCTACCATAACTACATATAGGATACGGATTCTCCTCATGTTACTGATACAAAAACCATTGATATTCAAAAAAATGTGAATAGCCAAAGCACATATTTTCATTTCAGTACATTAGGAATGTTTATGAACAACTTTAGTAACTTTCTTTTTGATCAACAGGAACATAAACACATTTCGGTAACTTCTTGCCTTTTGTCAATGAAAATACACATTCATAAGACTGTCATAAGAAGTACGAAATGTGATTACTTCTGTACAGCATATTTTCAAAAATTCCAGAAAATAACATGCACTTTCAATATTAAAGTTTTTCAAAAGTAATACAAACTTATTTTCACAAGCAAGAAAATTCTGGA
>NW_019060376.1:938685-956045 GCF_000696155.1 Zootermopsis nevadensis | reverse complement strand
ATTCGTGAGGTATTAATTTTAAATCTTGGAACAGAGACCAGCAATACTCACCGAGATTTTTCATGATTTTCCTCAGCACCTCCAAGAAAGTGCTGGGATAGTACTGTAACCACTACCAACCACGCGTCGTATCTTACACAGACTCCGGCTTTCTCCGCAGAATCATACTTCCAAACCGTTAACCCCAGAGTTAAAGTTCGGCTGACAGTTCCATAGTACGCAGGCTTACATCCCTTATTCCCATATAATAAAGGTTAAATTAGGCACAAATACATCCCACATCCATTCAATTTCATTATTCATTCCATCATTCTATGATATAAAGCCTGAGTTACTGATAACATTGTCAAAATACACAAGAAATAAAGTAGCAAAGATATCATCAACTCAGCACTAAATATTATAATCTGAAAAACAAGCCTTCATTATTTTTCTCTCTTCTTTGCTTTCCCCATACCAAGTTAAAACTTTACGGTCACAACAAGAACCAGAGTGTCTCTCGTTACCTTCTCCTCCATCTTGATTGCTCCAATCCCAGTCTGGGCCTCGCACAACTTTTGCACCTACAAAAATTCCCTTCATCTGTACTTTGGCACAACCTTTTCGTGGAGCCATCTCGACCCTACAACGAAAACAAAGGGTAGATGAAAATGAGGCAGACGATATTAATAAATAAATCTTGCTGCACAATTAAATAAAGCTGTCCCACTACACGCCACGGACGCACCTGAGGAAGAGGAGGTATAGCTCCTACTCATTCTTTACCTCAACACCACATGAGGGTGAGTAGTCGGCATCATACCATGGCCACACTCCCCAGGAAACAGAACCCCAGAACCTACTGGAGAGGAGGCTGAGTGGGTAGGCCCCAGAGACAGTATAGTTGCAGAAGCTACAAGAAAAATCCTTTGCCCTTGCCAGGGATTGAACCCTGGCTGTCCAATCTATAGTAAAACACTATACTAAGCTACCCCACCTTATCCTGTACAAATAACAACATGTAAAACATACCACAAAGAGTGAAAAACAAGTTTTGTTTACAAATTTGGACTAATGTCTTTGGGTTATACACTGTTAAGTCTTCTATGTAGGCGTAGGGACGCGGCGACCCCATCGCCCAGTGGGATGCCACTGCAATCAGCCACCCGAGTACTGGCGGGAAAATCAGAACTACAGGGGTGGTAGGAAATGACCAACCTCAGCCTCAACACAGAGGATGGCCAGCCAGGTGGCTTAGGAGGCGGCCCCTCTGAACCTGGCAACCACTCGTTGGGCCAATCACCCACACTTGGTTTTTAATACGATTCAGAGAAACAAAGATAGTTCGGGCGGACAGCTTCCATGGAGAAGCTGTCCGCCAGGAGAATGGAGGAGGTGGACTGAGCAATCAACCCTGACGCTATAAAGGCACAATGCGAGATGAGAAAGAAGAAGTCTTGTATGTAATGCAATTCAAATTGTCACCACAAAAAAAACCTTATCTAATATTTTCTTCTTTTCTTCTTCTTCCTGTGGCTCTACAACCCAGTGTGGGTCTTTGTCGCCTCCTTTTTGAGGTATCTCAGTCTTTTAAGTGTTCATTTGTGAGTAGTGAGTGGCCAGCCCACTGCCTCTGCACAATTTCTACTCAATCCTGATTCTTATCTGCTAGAGCCATCTAGCAGTGAACCAAGAGACTTGGGTGAGAAATGGCCACTGAATTTCGCTTACAAAACATGTCATTCATGCTCATAAGGTTATTTTACATGCCTTAAATCTATGACATGATACTGCTGGCTTTACTTCCCCTTCAAAATAAGATGCGCTACGCATTTTATAACCCTTAAAAATCCACCGACCTCGGCCGGGTTTGAACCCGCAAACCATGGGTCCAGTGGAGAGCACACTAACCACCAGTCCACTGAGGGTGACACTCTTATCTCATAGACAGTACTCTATCTCTACAAGCAGGCAACATTGCATGAAATTCAGTGATCAGAATCCCTTAGTATCAAGATGTGACCACATATAGGACCATATGGTGTCACCAGAGCTGTGGAGTCAGAAGCAATTTTAGGTGGAGTCAGAGTCAGTAAAAATGTACCGACTCCGATATCAAATCTTAAGAAAATACCATTTCAACACTTTCACTGCTGTGTGAGCCGCCAGCGGCCACATGGTGTGGGAACAATGCTTTGTAACTTCGGCTCCGCTACCTTAGGAATACAAACTGTCTACAAATCAACCAATTTCTGCAATAACTATTAGACGTATATTTAAATATAGGTTATAAGTCTAAAAAGTAGGCTGATGCTTCACGTGGTGGTGATGAAATCTCTTATGGTGACATTTGCCATTTTAGTAGGTTTACCATTATTAATACAAATTGAGCTTTCATGAAGTAGTCAGAATCGGAGTCGGAGGTTTTAGTACCGACTCCACAGCCCTGGGTGTCACAACTCAGAACACTAGTCCAAAGTTTCACAGCTATAAATAGCACAAAACTGATAGTTTCCAAGTGCTTCTCATCTATGGAAAACTGCATAAACCATTGAACTTACCCAATTGATGAAGCAGTCTCAAATCTCTGAAATACATGCAGTAGGTCATGCTTGTCAGACATGTAGCAGTGTGTACACAAATCATAGTCATAGCAGCGCGCACACTTCCAGCGTATCCCCGCAATGCCATGCTTCTTACACCCATCACAGATAATATTGGGGTGTTTCACACCTGGTAACACAAATTTCAACTCTGAAGTGGGCATTTCCTAAGCAGTATTAGCATTCATCGAAAAGTCAAGTTGCATTGTTCACAACAGCATTAACACTGCATTAACATTCTGTCAGAAAATGAATAAATGTGATTTTCATATTGTTAGGAGACGCTGGCCTTGTAATCCTGGGGTCTCGGGTTCGATTCCCGGCGGTGCCCGAATTTATAACTTATGTTGGGCAAGACCGTGGTCTAGGCGACACGGAGTTTCCTCCGGGGCTTCCCCGATTTCTCCGTGGCATCCCAACAATTACTCCATACACACAGAAGAAGGCAACGGCTAACTACTTCTGTACCACCTGACTAAAAAACATATATGAACAGGTCCGAGTCCGAGAAAAGGATGGAAGGATCCTGTTCATAATATGTCGCCAACCTCCAGTAAAGGAGGCGGCGTAATAAAGAAGAAGATTGTCAGGAGCCAGCTACGAAGCTGTAATGGTTGTGGATGAAAACCTTCTGTTCAAATGCATTGTGTATACTGCAAATGATAAATAAGTTCTCTCTCTACTTTAATAAAAAAACTGTGTATGTGCACATTTATGTGTGAACATGAGTGAGTGTGTATGAATGGCATTTGGGCAAGTACACGCTAATAATAAGAACTTTTTAAAATTAAAAATC
Source organism: Zootermopsis nevadensis (assembly GCF_000696155.1). Next base: position 952,667 of record NW_019060376.1, on the reverse strand, counting down.
TGTGGCGTAACAGCTCCAGAGAGCCAAAGCCGACTAGCTTGGCCTCACGTTCACATGCCTAAGCAGAGGTGAACGATCATCCAACCAGATTATAGGATGACGTGTGGTCAGCACGACGAACCCCCAGCCATTGCTAGTTTTCATGTCTGAATTACGCTACCCATTGTAGCTCCCCAATTTCCTCACGGTGCTGGGTTGGCACCTGTCCCATACACCGGTAGAAAATCTCATGAGAAAATGTCTTCTCCCCTCAGACTTGAACCAGCGCGCATTCCGTATCGCCAGAATGAAGCATTATGCCTCAGACCGCGCGGCTACGGTGCGGGACTACTTTTTAAAATACTAAACAGAATAAAAACAGCATTCAATGTTCTTCTGGGCTGCAGTGCCATGTGGACTTGCATGTAGATATCAACGTTTTGAAAAAACAGACTTGTCTCCTCAATGTCAGTAACTTCACCACTGTTTTGCACCTCAAAAGTGTACAGACAGTTACCATGTTTGAATCTCTAATGGCAGAAATTAAAAATATGTAGATTTTCAGCATCCTCAATGGCACAACCTTCATAACAGGTTTCAAAAATATGGTCCAGGAGATCCAAAACTTACCAAAGGCACCATCCCAGAAATTAGGCATCAAATGGCAAGAAATACAAAACTGATATTACACTACCATAACACGACTCAGGAAGATCCTGGTAAATGTGGAATAAATGCATGAAGGTGGAAGACACCTTAAAGGAAAAAGATGATGACAAGTGGTTTGCCAGTGTTTTACAGAATCCATACTACACTACATCTTCAACAGAGAAGGATATTACCAATTTATTCCACCTATCAAACACCACATATCACATATGAATAAATAAGATGCAATGATTAACAATTTCAGAAATAAGTGCCAATATCCAATACAGGCATAAAGTCACCACAGCTATACATATGTGACAACCTGAAAACCTGGCTTTTATAATAAGACAATTAGGCAGCTTGCTACAACCTTCAATTTCTTGTTTTCATGTTATTCAACACGTAATAGGTAGCATGATAATACTCAGTCATAACTTTGTAAAAAGCATGGCTTTCAGAATACTAACCTGCTGGAGCATTGTCCATGACCCGCAAATCATGTGCTCCTTGGTAGCCAACACGATAGTTGGTCCGAGAACCAGAATCCCATTGGACAACTACAGTTTTGTCAGGAGATGTAGAACTTCCAGGCTTTCCGATTTCAACCACAGTACCAACATGACCCTCTCCATCATCCTGCTGACCCCACTTCCAATCTGGCCCTCTTACCACACGCACACCAACTTCCAACATTGCTGGAGGTTCTCTGTAACAAACACCTTTTCTCATTAATGCATGATGTCACAACATGAGGAAAAATGCTCATGAATTTCTTCAAAGCATTTGGTTATGAATTTTCCTTGGACTTTACCCACACATTTTATACCAACCTTTTGCTGGAATACGTACTTAACCTGGACAGGGTCGAAGCTACATTTATATCACCAATTCACAATCATGATTACGTTAGGAGTGTATCACTTCCTTATAATCATTCATCCACAGCACCTTTGGACAAAAACACACTTATTAACAGATGACTGCCATCACTCTGCGCCGAAGAGCTTCATAAGCTCTGTTGACATTTGACAGTAGCATCAGCGTCTCTTGTTCTGCCATCTACAAACGATTCAACAGCAATTCCAATTGCATGGCTTCTCATACTCTGTCGAAATCAAAGTAAAGTTAACAACAAACAAATTACGTGACCAAATCCAAAATTCCTAAACAAGGATGTTGTGACTTAAATTGCATGTCAAATTCATTATTAACTGTTTTTCATTTTACAGTGATAATTTTTATTTTTCTGCACTTCCGTAACGGAAAAGTATCTCATTGGCTGCAGTGGATTATTGCTAAACAATCAGTTGCGAACGGCAGGTGTAGCTGTATCTCATTTTAAATTATAAGTGCTGTTTCGCACATTCATGACATTCTTTAAGAGGAACTCTGACTTAACTACTATTATGAATCACGTGAAGTGATGCCGTCGTCATCGTTAATGTTGTAATAAGTGGAAGATATTGATAATGAGGTTATGTTGCCCGAGTTGTGTCTCCTGCAACACAAATTGACGCTGCAGATCGAGATGACTTACTTGTACTTGTCTTTGCAATGTTACATAGAGTTTGGTAAGTCACGATGCTATAAAGTGGAGCTTGTGTGTTATGGTATGTTGTCATTTGGGTATCTCAACAAACATTTATTTTCAGCATGGTCTCCGATTTCTTCTATCCTAACATGGGTGGAGTTGAAGAGCACATATTTAATTTATCCCAGTGTCTTATCAGTCGTGGGCACAAAGTGATTGTTCTGACACATTCCTATGGAGAAAGAGTTGGTGTTCGATATATGACAAACGGCTTAAAGGTATGGACTATACATTGGAGCAGAGTCTCATAAATATGTACATTCTTAAAAATCCTGCAAAAATTATAGTGGCTTGGTTTCATTTTTTTAGGTGTTTTATCTTCCAGTGAGAGTGTTTTATAATCAGTGCGTGCTTCCAACGATGGTGTGCTCCCTTCCATTGATTCGCTACATTTTTATTAGGGAGAGAATAACAATTATACATGGCCATTCAGCATTTTCAGCACTGGCCCATGAAGCAATGGTTATTGGAAGATTAATGGATTTAAAGGTAAGGTGTTCTGTGCCAAACTGTTATTCAGATTTGAATTTTTTGCTAAGTAGCTGAAGGTAGCTTCCTTCCAGCAGTTGTCAGTTATAAAATGTAGTTTTGAAGTAAATGGTTTAGTATGCCAATTAGAGATTCTTTATTTGCTCAATATCATTTATTTTACTAATACCTTTGTTGTCTCACAAATTCACAGGTTCCTTCAGACTATAAAAGATCAACAACCATACAGATGATAAAAGTGTCAGGATGAATAATGACAATAATTTACTGTATTTATTGTGCTGTTAATTCTATCATAAATCACTTTGTTTTTGGGTGGGGCAGGACATGGACAGCACCAGTACCTTAATTGGGATATATTTTTCTATTATTTGTTAGCAACTCTTGTATGATTCTGCCCTGGAATTTTTTTACAATCCACCTCCATGTATCTTTTTTTACAAAGTATACTAAAATAAGCAAATATCTCTAAGGCTCTTTCCAGTAAAATATGATTCATTCAAAATAAAATAGTTCAGTCATGATTCATTGTTACACAAATTCCCTGATACTTCACAAATCTCAAGCAGACACAATATGCTGTCAGCCGTGGTTAGGAAACAAGTCTTGAATCTGCTACATTGTCTTAGAATCACACTGTGAAGACGCGTTCTTAATCTCAGAACTAACTAGAGGCAGAGCCAGTTTGGATGAACCCTAGCTGTCCAGCCGATAACCACCCACTTCACTGACAAGAAGGGACCATAACTGTGTTCTCCTGCGTAATTTTTCAGACGGTGTTTACAGATCATTCTCTGTTTGGTTTTGCTGATGCCTCTGCTATTATCACAAACAAACTCCTAGAGATATCACTAGCAGACTGCAACCACTGCATTTGTGTGTCACACACAGGGTGAGTAATAAGCAAGAAGTTGTTTAACATGCTGTATAAAAATGATGGGATTTTTAGGCTCCTCGCGGCATATTTTGTTAGCATCAGCATGTTCCTTTTTTAAAGTGTATGGATTTTTCATCAAAACAATTTTCATAACTATATGTATCGAGCCAAACTTATTTTTCGCCAGATCGTAGAAAGTTATTATGAAGATGCTTTTAAAATGTATACCTCTCAGATACTGGTAAGAATGCGATGCACACGATACGTGACAAAGACGTATCTGAAAATGTTACTGTTCTTCCTGTACTTGAATGGGGTAGTTGTTTTAGTCACACAGTAAAAGATATGCAAAATCATTTGCACCAAACATTTTTGGGTTGAAGGCTATTATCACGTGTTTTAAATACACAGCAGGAACTGAATTTGTGTGTAAGACCTAAATGAAGCAATATAGAATAGTTATTGTATTGTAGGCGTGGTTTATTTGGTGATGCTGTCAACAGCTCAGCGTATTTACTGTCGAATGACACGATGATTAACGAATAATGACGAAAGGATATGTAAGTGATCATGGCATAACTATAGATATCCCAGAATTTGCCTGGAGGGACAGAGGAAAACCACAAATGCCTCAATCATAATAGGCGGCCTTCAGGCCAAGATTTGTACCCGGGACCACCCGAATATGAAGCGGGAATGCTAACCACTCAGCTGTGATGTTTTAACAACTGCAATTGCACAGTTGCCTAAAAACATTCTTCAAGTGCCATAATACTGAAAGGTAAACAATTAGGAGCCATGATCTATATAAATTCTTTTAAAATATTGAGTATGACTCATCAAAAAATAAAATATTTGCCTCAAAGCTAGAGACGCCGATGAATTTAGAGTTTCGTTTGTCGTTATCTATAAAAATTTAGATTGTACATTCAGTGAACACTGTGTTTTGCTGTCCCTGACATTCTCTGTCCGCACAGGAAGGAAAATACTGTGTTGAGAGCCAGGGTCCACTGTGATCGTGTGTCAGTCATTCCCAATGCAGTTGACACAGCTGCGTTTACCCCTGACCCCAGCAGACGAAGCACAGACACAAGTGAGTACTTGTCGCCCGGTATGGATGGTCTGTGGGTTGATTTACTGTCGGATACCACAGAGTTACAACGGAATATACACACTTTTACGTCAGGACAATAACAGACAGAACTAATTCCTTGACGTTTGGTAGGCAGTGACAGACACTTGTGAATATAAATTTTGTCTTGTCGGGTGAAACAGTGTATTTCAAGGTGCAATGATTAATTTCCTGTACTTTCAGGGATCATTTCTGAGAACTAAAAGGAAGATAAAATACATAAATGATAAACTTGATACTTACAAACAAAATAGTGGCACAGACATGGTAAAGGTCGCCCTTGGTGGACTAGTGGTTGGCGTGCTCGCCACTGGACCCAAGGTTCGCGAGTTCAATCCCGGCCAAGATCGATGGATTTTTAAGGGTGATAAAAATCCGTAGCACAACTTCCTTTAGAGGGGAAGTAAAGCCGGTGGTCCCATTTTGTAGATTTACAGCATGTAAAAGAACCTTGCGAGCATGATACGAGATATTTCGTAAGCAAAATTCAGCGGCCATTTCTCACCCAAGTCTCTCCTGATTTACTGCTAGATGGCTCTGACAGTCAAATCAGGAGTGAGTAGAAACTGTGCAGAGTCAGTGGGCTAGTCACTCACTACTCGTAAATGCACGCTTTAAAGACTATGAAACCTCCGAAAGCAGGCCCTATGCTCCACTTAGGAGGCAGGAACTACTACTATTACATGGTAAAGGTGAAGCTGTCCATTTGCCTAATAATTGTGCCATAAAGGTGCATAGAGCAAGGAGAGGTAAAGCTCCACACATTCATAACATCTGCATTAAAGTGATGTAAGAATGGAGTTTAACTCTCTCGCTTCAATCCCAGTAAGTGAAGTCCCTCATTTAGGACCAAGGGTATGGTAATGTGCTGCTTGGTCAGAGCCATCACACACTACGTGGAACAGTAATAGACGAGTATGGAGCAATGGCAGAACGACGATTAGCGGGGTAAAACTGAAAAAGTCGCAGAGAAACCCATTCCAGTGCCATTTCACCCACCGTAAATCTAACCTGAAGTGTCTGGATTGAACCCACGTCTCCGAGATAAGAAGCCATCTGAGCTAGCTGATATTAAATTGATTTCCATAACTCCACAGAAAGAGTTCAGTACATTGGCTCTGGTTAAGCCCAAATGGCGTAGTAGGGACGGTGACAAAGGGAAAAATCCAACTCGTAATGGGCATTGAACCCTGGCTATCCAGTCAGTAGTCAATTACTTTGCTGTGCCATGTATAAAAAATGTGCTGGCTGTGTCCTGACACTGTTGTACTTTCGGTTGCAGTCACAGTTGTGGTGATAAGTCGACTGGTCTATAGGAAAGGAGTTGATCTGATGGCTCAAGTCATTGCTGAGATCTGTCCACGATACCCACAGGTAGGCATATTGCACATACTCAAACAAAAGGACACATCACTATTCTGAAAATACGTTACTTAAATAATAATAATCCGTGGCATAACAGCCCTCTGAGAGCCAAAGCCGACTAGCTGGCTTCACGTTCGCATGCCTAAGGAGAGGTGAACGATCATCCAACCAGATATAGGGTGACGTGTGGTCAGCACGACGAACCCCCAGACATTGCTAGTTTTCCTGACCGGATTACACTACTCATTGTAGCTCCCCAATTTCCTCAGGATGCTGGGTTGGCACCGGTCCCATACACTGGAAGAAAATCTCGTGAGAAATTTCTTTCCCCGAGACTCGGACCAGCACTCATTTTGTATCACCGGTCTGAAACGTTACTTAAAACGATACGTTAATAGTGGCACAACAGTATGGCTACATGTGTTGTAATGAAATAATTGGATTTCAGACGGCCATACAGGGTCTGCCCTTTTTGTATACAGCAAAATCTTCATACAAGGAGACAAAATCATTAAAGGGGGGAATGCGCTGTAATGGTATTCTTAGAGTCCAGTCTTCTAAAACAATTCATTTTGCTCGAAAATTCAGAAAACTAAAAACTTATCTTAAAAATAACACTCAGGACACATAAATTCTGTATGTATGGTTGATTGAACTCATTCGGTTTTAGAGGCAAGGATTGGCGTAAAAGCGTGCTCTTTTGCTTGTAATACCAGCAAGCTACAAATATTTCATAACTAGGGTAGTAGCCCCACCTGTTACACGAGGATGCGTTTCCACAGCTGCAGTTCCTTATTGGTGGAGATGGCCCAAAGCGTTGGCTCCTGGAAGAAGTGCGAGAGCGCGGTGGATTGCAGGATCGTGTCACTCTTCTTGGGAGCCTGGAGCACTCGCAGGTGCGCGGTGTTCTTACGCGCGGACACATCTTCCTGAACACGTCTCTCACAGAGGCATACTGCATGGCCATAGTAGAGGCTGCAGCGTGTGGGTCAGTATCAGTTGGCAAACCTTGCAGTCCTCTTCTTGTGAAACGAGTGGATGCGACCTAATGTGTTGTGTTGCATTGCAGATTGCAAGTAGTCAGTACCAGGGTAGGGGGCATCCCTGAGGTTCTGCCATCAGAGTTGATCTATCTCACCGAGCCAAATGTTCCATGTAAGTGGCACAAAAATTAGACTGAAACTTACTAGGATCTCAATGACGATAAAGTAATTATCACCAAATCCTTCATCCATAAATATAAAAATAAACTTCCCGTTTGAAGCACACATATTTTCCCGGTGAATTCCTTGCTGCTTTGACATTCGTTTATTGTCAGTATTGTTACTGTTTACCAGTTGAATGTCATCAGACAAGATGTGCTTTTCCCACAGGACACAATGGACATGATAATATTACGACAGAAGCAGTTCAGGCTACTTGCGTCGTTTATTATGCACTGACCACAAACGTGGAAAAATTGAAAAAAATATTTTGAATGCTTTTGGAGATGACTGGCATGGACAGAAAATACCTCCATATTATTCATTCATTTGTCGCCCTGGGTGGACTAGTTTTTAGCGTGCTCACCACTGGACTCAAGGTTCGCAGGTTCAATCCCGGCCGAGATCAGTGGATATTTAAGGGTGATAAAAATCCGTAGCACAACTTCCGTGTCGTAGATTTACGGCATGTAAAAGAACCTTGCGAGCATGATACGAGATGTTTCATAAACAAAATTCAGCAGCCATTTCTCACCCAAGTCTCTCCTGATTCACTGCTAGATGGCTCTGACAGTCAAATCAGGAGTGAGTAGAAATTGTGCAGTCAGTGGACTAGTCACTCACTACTCTTAAATGCACGCTTTAAAGACTATGAAACCTCTAAAAGGAGGCCCTATGCTCCACTTGGGAGATCCAGGAACTATCTATTCATTCATTTGATGCATAAAAACCTCAGTAATTTGTCCCATAAAGCAGTTCCTCGCTCACAACAACAGTTAATGTCGTCAATTATAAATTTGTTTGATCCCTTGACTGTCAACAGCTCTGTTGCTGGGTTTAGAGACGGCGCTTGCCAACCTGAATTCAGGTAATGTAGTGCCTCCATGGGAGTGCCATCATCGTGTAGCGTCACTGTACAACTGGATGAATGTGGCGCAGCGCACTGAGACTGTGTATCATCAGGTGGCTGGTGAGAAGACCAAGACACTAGGATCACGGCTTCGCAGTTACATGGCACGTGGAGTGCTTCCCTTCCTCCTTGTTGTCACTCTCGCTCATCTGATGCTGCGCTTCCTTGATTGGATGGTGCCTCGCCAAGTGAGTATCAGCTCTACTGCAGAACATCAAAAGTTCTTCACTGTCACAAAATGCTCCCCACGGATGTTAAACGTTCAAACATCATAACAGTTCTATTCTTTTGTAACATTTCCAATTCCAGATTATATCCATTACGTTAAGTTTCCCAGTTCTACAGATTCTTCCTCAGTTTATTCTTATATTTGTTTCCATTTGATGAAATTTTATTATCCAAACAAGAAAAGCTCCGAGACTAAAATTCTTATGCATTATTTTCCCGAAATGCATAGCCATAATGCATTACGGACTGGTCATGTCTGTTCAGTCGTTTAAACTCGAGAATCGCTGGACGGATTTGGATGAAATTTGATGTAGACATTGTGCTGTTCTGCAGAACCTCAAAATTATACTTTTAATATCCTATGAGCAGTGATGATAAAATTATGGACGAGGAAAGTAATGAGTTAGACGTAAGGTATTGCTATCTGGTGGCCAAAGTGGGAACTATCAAACAAGGTGAATTTATTACGTCTAAATGCACGAGAACAGCCACGGTGGTCTAGCGGTTAGAACGCTGGCCTTGTAATCCTGGGGTCTCGGGTTCGATTCCCGGCGGTGCCCGAATTTATAACTTGTGTTGGGCAAGGTCGTGGTCTAGGCAACACGGAGTTTTCCTCCGGGGGCTTCCCCGGTTTCTCCGTGGCATCCCTACAATTACTCCAATCACACACAGAAGAAGGCAATGGCAAACCACTTCTGGATCATCTGCCAAGAACGTATATGAACAGGTCCCAGTCCGAGAAAAGGATGGAAGGATCCTGTTCATATGGACCTGTCGTCAGACAGAACACTAAATAATAATAATATATAATAAATGCACGAGGATGTTACGTGTGTTCGGATACAGAATACGCTTTCCAGGTTGTTATACTCAGGATAATTATTCTTGTCATGAATGCTACGGACCCATTCCATCTAAAAACAAAGTACTCTTTATGCAATTTAATATAAAACTGTCCACTTAGACACACTCTTTTTATTTCAGGGTATAGATATTGCAAAAGATTACAACGTAACTAGTCATATTATGGGTTCAAGTCACTCAAATGGAGATGTTCACTGCCACCCCTACCAGGCCAGAAAGAAACTATCTTGACATCGGCCGGCTTTCAGCAAACACCAAAGAAACTGCATGAAAGAATTTTCATTGTAAATGTTGTACAAAAAGAGATTTATATAAAATCTGTTGAAACCAAAATATGTGCTGTACTACTATTTGAGTTGAATTATTAAACATTTGTTTCAATAAACTTATTTCTATAGCTTTCAGTCCCTTTACATTTATGGGGCGTCCGCGGTGGCCGCGCGGTCTGAGGCGTGGGCCTTGTGCTGCTTGGTTGCTGGGACCGTGGGTTCAAATCCCACTCAAGCCATGGATTTCTGTGTCGTGCTGTCCTGTGTACAGGTAGAGGCCTTGCGACGGGCCGATCCCTCGTCCATGGAGTCGTACCAAATATCTATAGATCAAGCCAACGAAAAGTTGGGACCTGCAGTGCTCAGGCACTTGAAGAACGGGTCATTCCCAGTACATTTACAGGGATAATCAAAAAGTTAGTTTAATCAGTGATTTGTTTACTGCAGAAGCTGCACTGATACAAAAAAGAAGTTTCAGGGCAGAAGGAGAAGCAGTCACAATTTCAGAGTGAAAACACTTCAAATGGCAGACACTACAAAACTCTTAACCACATCTCACAAGATTCCGATTACCATGTCTCCCCACCATCACTGGTTTCTAAGCATGACCGTGTGCTCTGCGGATCCCTGCCTCCGTCTCTGCCCTTTGTTTGTGTAGCTCTACGTTTGCCTGCAGGGCCAGCTCTAACACGCTCCTCTTTTTGGAGTCTGACTCCACATAAGCCTGCAACAGAAGATTCAAAAGAAATTACTCGCGTGAATGGGGAACATACACCATGCAGCTGATATAAATGCATGATAGTAAATGACGTCCTGTCCACTAAAAAAATTTACTTATTCATCACCCTGATGGAGGCAGCACTGACCTCTGAAACGTTGGTAAACTTCTACCAGACTACACAGCGCAACAACCCAGAAGACAGCCATCTTAGTCTAGCTGAACTTTACCAATGTTTCATCCTCGACATACTTGTCTGGTGAGAGTTTTCTGGTTATGAAGCCTCCCAGCACCAGCTGGCGTTATGTCAAAGCTTCTATGCTCCACAATTGCTTCAAAGGCTTATAAAATAAACGCCATACCACCATACCACCACCATAAAACCACGCTGTAAACAGCTGTTATGATATGAGATCAAAAAATTATAATTCAAATGCTGTTACATTACTAAAGCCGTGTTTTTAATCCGATCCCATGCGGTAATATTACGGCAGCGGGGACGCAAGTGTTACGGCATCAGACTAGTCTATGTGCGTACTGACAATGGCCTTACACAGACAAAATCTTAAAGACTGACATCTGAGTCTCAAATCTTGAATTATATCACAGAAATCACATTACCTGAATGAATTTATGCTCCAGTCCAGGTTTGTACTTGGCACTCGCTGATTCTGCTTCAGGGTTAACTATGTGGTACAACTGGATGAGGGCTACAGTTTCATCAAGCCTGGAAAAAGTTGCCAAACACATGCTGAGAATAATTGAAAAAAAAATTCAAAAACCATAGATCAGCAGGCCAAAATGGACTCGTGCAGAAAAATAACTTGGCCAGAAAGTTATAATAATTTGTGTCCTGTTGTGACTGTGAAATCTGTCACACCTTCAAAAGTAAAAGACGTAAACGAAGTTGGGCGGCACAGAAACAGAGAGAGATACAAATGGCATCTGCTTCATGCTTGAACTAACTCTCTAAAGCTGACTGGCTCATTATCGCACACGACAGTTGTTGTTGTTTCTAGGCTCTACAATCCTGTCGTGGGTTTTCGCCGCCTCCTTATCCGAGGTTTCTTGGTCTTGTTCGTGAAGTAGTGAGTGACCAGTCCACTGACTCTGCACAATTTCTACTCAATCCTGATTTGACTGCCAGAGCCATCTAGCAGGTAATCAGGAGACTTGGGTGAGAAATGGCCGCTGAATTTCACTTACAAAACATCTGGTATCATGCTCGTAAGGTTCTTTTACATGCCGTAAATCTACGAAATGGGTCGGTCGGCTTTATTTCCCCTCCGAAGGAAATTGTGCTACGGATTTTTATCACCCTTAAAAATCCAACGACCTCGGCTGGGATTGAACCCGCGAACCTTGGGTCCAGTGGTGAGCGTGCTAACCACAAGTCCACTGAGGACGACATGGCACATGACAGTAGATGTGCAGAAGTGTCTAAAACTGAACTGCCATCGATCGCATCAGTCACTTTAGTTATCCGTCTACATTTAGCCTAGAACAGTGGTCCCCAGAAGGAGGAAACACTTTGCACCAAAGACAACAGCTCGAAAAATCATAGAGATTGACTATCTAGTTCAGTGGTCCCCAACCTTTTTGTGCCTACGGGCACATTTGAGAATTTATGAGATCGTGGCGGGCACCAACCAATTAACAAAGCCAAATTTTCTTTTCTCTGGACAAATAAGAAATGGACACATTATAATACACAAAACAACACGACGTTTAATGATACAAGAAACCACGCAATCAAAAGTACGTAGTTTTATAAGTACAATTATTATTACTCGAGTGGGAAGTTCGTGTGATGTTTGGCGCTGCATTTCATCAGCCAGTTTTTCAAATTTGGGAGTGTAGGATGATGTTGTCGCTCGCAAACAATCGTCAAGAAGGGCGTCAGTAAGTCGAGATCTGCGCTTTGATTTTATAATGTCCGTGGTTGAACGGCCTTCATTGATCAGTATAACCTCTTTCCGTAACAACGCGGGCACCCAAAAAAAGCCTTGGCGGGTGCCCACGGGCATCGCGTTGGGGACCACTGGCCTAGAACTTTCACTGCTCTGACTGATAAATATTTTTCAGATTCCGCTTACAAGACATGTACATCCCCATTCTGGATCCAGTGCAACCTGGCACATGGATAATTTGTTTGGTGGACATTTTCTGACCGAAGTCTTACATGCTAATGAGAAAAATGTTGCATGTTATATGATAGAAAGGCTTAACATGATGCAAGGCGGTGATTTTAGACGAAGAGTACCGACTTTCTTCATTAACCTGTATCACAGTGCTATGGGACTGTTTGCCAGACTTCATGTTACTGCGATGCACAGTCAGCTGGACACAGCCAATAAAGTCTGTGATATCAATTTAAACAAACAATATTAGGAACATAATGTGCGCGCGTGCGTGTCTACCCGAATGTTTAGATCCCAAAATATGTTCATGCACGCAGCCCAAAACTGTACCTGTCTGTCTGGATCAAGTCGAGCAGGAAATTGTCAATGCATCTGTTCCATGCCAAGTGAAAAGCAAATGGACCGAAGTGCCGCGTGGACCGCAACGAACTGTAGTGTCTGGCTGTATCAACTGCTTCGTATGTTGTAGCCGTTATGTCCTGGTAAATTGGCTGATCTGGCTCAAACTGCAGGCACGCTCGGTCCAGCACAAATTCGTACTTGCCTTGGTCTAGCAGCCGCTACGCAGACAAGCATCATATCAGGGTGATTCTACATCTTCATTTGGTATCATTTTTTACTCAATTAAACAAGACCCCCTTAACCGTTTTGAATATACCACCATCTTCAGAATAAACATATCAATATTTTTTCCATTTTCTGTCAGCAAATTTTATATTCAGCTAAAGGACTGTAAACTTCTGACATCTCTTGGAGACTGATGAAATGAAGTGTTCAGTTTGTTTCTCCCCTACTTAATGGTACCTGCACCTTGTCATGGTCGTGGGGCTTGAGTACCAAGAGCTACTGGTAGGGCATCCCTAGCCAGATTGGTCGAGGGGGAGAGGTCAGACTAAGACAGGTACCCTGGTCCTCCAGGTTGGGGGTTGGTCGCAAGGCTAACAACCTTGAGCCGTAAAAAGGAAGATGTTTCGAAACCTCGATCGGAGCCTCGGACAGACGGACCTAACAGAGCACCGAATGGGAGAGGAGAATTGAGGAGGCCATGGACCGAATACGGACCGGAGAGCCACAGAAGAAGAAGAAGAAGAACTCACACCAGTTCCCAAGTTGTAAGGGTTGTTACAGCAAACATAAAAATACCCCTTCCCTTCTGACAACTAAACCAAGTGGGATTCAACATTATTTACTACTCCTTAAAGATAATTGAAGTATTAAAAAGGTGTAAGGGAATGGGCACACCATTGAACGAAGATACGACAATGTATACACTACAATTCGCTGATGATCAAGTGATAATAGCACAAACAGAAGCAGACCTGGAATTTATGATGAGAAAAGTAAAAGAAGAATATGAAATCTTGGGATTAACATTAAATTTAGATAAGACTGAAATTTAGGAAATACTAATGATGCACTGATAATGGAAATGGGAGAGGTAATAAAGAGGACAGAAAAGATTGAATATCTAGAAGCGATGATAGGGAACCAAGGGATGTATGAAATTGAAACAGAGGAAGGAGACTCATAGCAGCCCTCAACCCAATATTATGGGACAAAAATATC
>NW_019060376.1:928280-938666 GCF_000696155.1 Zootermopsis nevadensis | reverse complement strand
TCTGTGTCGTGCTGTCCTGTGTACAGGTAGAGGCCTTGCGACGGGCCGATCCCTCGTCCATGGAGTCGTACCAAATATCTATAGATCAAGCCAACGAAAAGTTGGGACCTGCAGTGCTCAGGCACTTGAAGAACGGGTCATTCCCAGTACATTTACAGGGATAATCAAAAAGTTAGTTTAATCAGTGATTTGTTTACTGCAGAAGCTGCACTGATACAAAAAAGAAGTTTCAGGGCAGAAGGAGAAGCAGTCACAATTTCAGAGTGAAAACACTTCAAATGGCAGACACTACAAAACTCTTAACCACATCTCACAAGATTCCGATTACCATGTCTCCCCACCATCACTGGTTTCTAAGCATGACCGTGTGCTCTGCGGATCCCTGCCTCCGTCTCTGCCCTTTGTTTGTGTAGCTCTACGTTTGCCTGCAGGGCCAGCTCTAACACGCTCCTCTTTTTGGAGTCTGACTCCACATAAGCCTGCAACAGAAGATTCAAAAGAAATTACTCGCGTGAATGGGGAACATACACCATGCAGCTGATATAAATGCATGATAGTAAATGACGTCCTGTCCACTAAAAAAATTTACTTATTCATCACCCTGATGGAGGCAGCACTGACCTCTGAAACGTTGGTAAACTTCTACCAGACTACACAGCGCAACAACCCAGAAGACAGCCATCTTAGTCTAGCTGAACTTTACCAATGTTTCATCCTCGACATACTTGTCTGGTGAGAGTTTTCTGGTTATGAAGCCTCCCAGCACCAGCTGGCGTTATGTCAAAGCTTCTATGCTCCACAATTGCTTCAAAGGCTTATAAAATAAACGCCATACCACCATACCACCACCATAAAACCACGCTGTAAACAGCTGTTATGATATGAGATCAAAAAATTATAATTCAAATGCTGTTACATTACTAAAGCCGTGTTTTTAATCCGATCCCATGCGGTAATATTACGGCAGCGGGGACGCAAGTGTTACGGCATCAGACTAGTCTATGTGCGTACTGACAATGGCCTTACACAGACAAAATCTTAAAGACTGACATCTGAGTCTCAAATCTTGAATTATATCACAGAAATCACATTACCTGAATGAATTTATGCTCCAGTCCAGGTTTGTACTTGGCACTCGCTGATTCTGCTTCAGGGTTAACTATGTGGTACAACTGGATGAGGGCTACAGTTTCATCAAGCCTGGAAAAAGTTGCCAAACACATGCTGAGAATAATTGAAAAAAAAATTCAAAAACCATAGATCAGCAGGCCAAAATGGACTCGTGCAGAAAAATAACTTGGCCAGAAAGTTATAATAATTTGTGTCCTGTTGTGACTGTGAAATCTGTCACACCTTCAAAAGTAAAAGACGTAAACGAAGTTGGGCGGCACAGAAACAGAGAGAGATACAAATGGCATCTGCTTCATGCTTGAACTAACTCTCTAAAGCTGACTGGCTCATTATCGCACACGACAGTTGTTGTTGTTTCTAGGCTCTACAATCCTGTCGTGGGTTTTCGCCGCCTCCTTATCCGAGGTTTCTTGGTCTTGTTCGTGAAGTAGTGAGTGACCAGTCCACTGACTCTGCACAATTTCTACTCAATCCTGATTTGACTGCCAGAGCCATCTAGCAGGTAATCAGGAGACTTGGGTGAGAAATGGCCGCTGAATTTCACTTACAAAACATCTGGTATCATGCTCGTAAGGTTCTTTTACATGCCGTAAATCTACGAAATGGGTCGGTCGGCTTTATTTCCCCTCCGAAGGAAATTGTGCTACGGATTTTTATCACCCTTAAAAATCCAACGACCTCGGCTGGGATTGAACCCGCGAACCTTGGGTCCAGTGGTGAGCGTGCTAACCACAAGTCCACTGAGGACGACATGGCACATGACAGTAGATGTGCAGAAGTGTCTAAAACTGAACTGCCATCGATCGCATCAGTCACTTTAGTTATCCGTCTACATTTAGCCTAGAACAGTGGTCCCCAGGGGCACATTCGAGAGTTTATGAGATCGTGGCGGGCACCAACCAATTAACAAAGCCAAATTTTCTTTTCTCTGGACAAATAAGATATGGACACAAAATAATACACAAAACAACACGACGTTTAATGATACAAGAAACCACGCAATCAAAAGTACGTAGTTTTATAAGTACAATTATTATTACTCGAGTGGGAAGTTCGTGTGATGTTTGGCGCTGCATTTCATCAGCCAGTTTTTCAAATTTGGGAGTGTAGGATGATGTTGTCGCTCGCAAACAATCGTCAAGAAGGGCGTCAGTAAGTCGAGATCTGCGCTTTGATTTTATAATGTCCGTGGTTGAACGGCCTTCATTGATCAGTATAACCTCTTTCCGTAACAACGCGGGCACCCAAAAAAAGCCTTGGCGGGTGCCCACGGGCATCGCGTTGGGGACCACTGGCCTAGAACTTTCACTGCTCTGACTGATAAATATTTTTCAGATTCCGCTTACAAGACATGTACATCCCCATTCTGGATCCAGTGCAACCTGGCACATGGATAATTTGTTTGGTGGACATTTTCTGACCGAAGTCTTACATGCTAATGAGAAAAATGTTGCATGTTATATGATAGAAAGGCTTAACATGATGCAAGGCGGTGATTTTAGACGAAGAGTACCGACTTTCTTCATTAACCTGTATCACAGTGCTATGGGACTGTTTGCCAGACTTCATGTTACTGCGATGCACAGTCAGCTGGACACAGCCAATAAAGTCTGTGATATCAATTTAAACAAACAATATTAGGAACATAATGTGCGCGCGTGCGTGTCTACCCGAATGTTTAGATCCCAAAATATGTTCATGCACGCAGCCCAAAACTGTACCTGTCTGTCTGGATCAAGTCGAGCAGGAAATTGTCAATGCATCTGTTCCATGCCAAGTGAAAAGCAAATGGACCGAAGTGCCGCGTGGACCGCAACGAACTGTAGTGTCTGGCTGTATCAACTGCTTCGTATGTTGTAGCCGTTATGTCCTGGTAAATTGGCTGATCTGGCTCAAACTGCAGGCACGCTCGGTCCAGCACAAATTCGTACTTGCCTTGGTCTAGCAGCCGCTACGCAGACAAGCATCATATCAGGGTGATTCTACATCTTCATTTGGTATCATTTTTTACTCAATTAAACAAGACCCCCTTAACCGTTTTGAATATACCACCATCTTCAGAATAAACATATCAATATTTTTTCCATTTTCTGTCAGCAAATTTTATATTCAGCTAAAGGACTGTAAACTTCTGACATCTCTTGGAGACTGATGAAATGAAGTGTTCAGTTTGTTTCTCCCCTACTTAATGGTACCTGCACCTTGTCATGGTCGTGGGGCTTGAGTACCAAGAGCTACTGGTAGGGCATCCCTAGCCAGATTGGTCGAGGGGGAGAGGTCAGACTAAGACAGGTACCCTGGTCCTCCAGGTTGGGGGTTGGTCGCAAGGCTAACAACCTTGAGCCGTAAAAAGGAAGATGTTTCGAAACCTCGATCGGAGCCTCGGACAGACGGACCTAACAGAGCACCGAATGGGAGAGGAGAATTGAGGAGGCCATGGACCGAATACGGACCGGAGAGCCACAGAAGAAGAAGAAGAAGAACTCACACCAGTTCCCAAGTTGTAAGGGTTGTTACAGCAAACATAAAAATACCCCTTCCCTTCTGACAACTAAACCAAGTGGGATTCAACATTATTTACTACTCCTTAAAGATAATTGAAGTATTAAAAAGGTGTAAGGGAATGGGCACACCATTGAACGAAGATACGACAATGTATACACTACAATTCGCTGATGATCAAGTGATAATAGCACAAACAGAAGCAGACCTGGAATTTATGATGAGAAAAGTAAAAGAAGAATATGAAATCTTGGGATTAACATTAAATTTAGATAAGACTGAAATTTAGGAAATACTAATGATGCACTGATAATGGAAATGGGAGAGGTAATAAAGAGGACAGAAAAGATTGAATATCTAGAAGCGATGATAGGGAACCAAGGGATGTATGAAATTGAAACAGAGGAAGGAGACTCATAGCAGCCCTCAACCCAATATTATGGGACAAAAATATCACAAAAAGAACGAAAGAGAGATTATATAAAATGATGGTACAAAGCGTGGCTCTATATGGAGCACAAATTTGGCAACTCTCGGAACAAATAAATAAGTTGAGAATAATGGAAATGGATTTTCTAAGAAGAGCGGCTGGAATATCCAGAAGAGAGAGAGTGAGAAACGAAAGGATTAGAGAAATCATGAGGGTGGATCGAGATAAAGGAGACGGAGAAAAGATAACTGATTTGGTACAGACACGTGCAAAGGATGGAGGAGGAAAGGTTACCAAAAATGACCATGAAATGGCAACCAAAAGAGAGAAGGAAGAGAGGGAGACCGAGACAAGGACGGAACGACAGAATTACAAGAACCATGATAGAGTGGAAACTACCTCCGGAAGGATGGAAAAATATTGAAGAATGGAAGAAAATATTAGGCACCGGAAGACCGAAGTAACAGTCAAGAAATGGAAGAATATTTTGAGCCATTATTTTTATAATTTTCAACACAATATAAATACTCTGAACCACATTTATAGAAATGTTTGTAATTTCTTATTAAACTATAATTTTATTAAAAGAATTTTGCGTATTAAACAAAGGCTCCCCTTGGACCTTCTGCATAGCCAGACTTACCTTTAAGTATTCCTTTTCAAACATGTGAGGCATTCTGATTTTTCTTCCAGGTTTGGGAAAGTAAGTCTCATTCATGCGAAGCCGTTCATCAGGCGTTGCTTTCCGCAACACTCCGTTTAGATCACGAACGACTATCGTCCGTTCCTTCAATGAAATATATACACACACACACCACATACTCATTCTGCCCTTTATATTACAGACACACTGTTATTTATTTAAACTTTAAATATTAAATCTTAAGGATTCACAAATAAGGCCAACAAAGCAGAGTAAATTTTGGTAAAAACTAAAGTATAAATTCACAATGATAAATCAAGTCAGAGTCACTTTAAAAGTTTAATTAGATTTTAAAATTTAATGTGTGTATTCTGAGCAACATTTCAGTAACATCTTACCACGTCAGAAATGCCAAATGAGATATCTGTGAAGACAAACTTCGTCTCTGAATGTTTCTGGAGCTCATAATCATACGACAGGACTTCTGGTTCATCAACGTGGGCCTTGACCACTGGCGGCATCTGTAATTTCTGCTCTGCCTTTTCTTGTGCCTCTTTCATGACCTACGCACAAAGACATGAAACACGGTTTCACATCCTTCAGCAGTTATCAAAGTAACCAACACTACTACAGAAGAACCGAACGGTATAGTGACTGGCTACGGACTGGGCGACCGGGGTTCGATCCCCGACGCGGGTAGAGGATTTTTCCTCTAGCCTCTGCGTCCAGACCGGCTCTGGGGCCCACCCAGCCTCCTATCCAATGGGTACTGGGGTCCTTTCCTGGGGGTAAAGCACGGCTGGGGTGTGATGCTGACCACTCACCCTTATCTAGTGCCGAGGTTAACAATTAGTAGGAGCTATACTGCCTCTCCGCCCAAGTGCCTGCATGGCGTATAGTGGGACAATTTTACTGCTTTTAATATCAAAAAATCCTATTAGACACAATCTTGAATAAAAACCACCCACCCTCATCTCTCACACCCTGCTTCTCTAAGATCCTCATGCTCTTACCTCTCCATCTTCTTCTCTGTCCTCCATGTGCCAATTTCTCAAGTTTTCCCACCCAAATTCTGTACGCTTTCATCGCCTCTCACCACAGCAGCTAAATGCCCAGCCTATCGTCTGGGTCCCATAAATGGTGTGGAATATCTTGACCAGCTGAGTGACTATCAACTTCTCAAGAGTTCCCTGGAGTTACTTAACAATACTGAGTGACTTGTATAAATTATTTTTTTAAAACCCTAATTTTTTTAAGTTACTTCATCCTATTTGGGTCAAAATATCTTCCTGCACACTTTGTTAAAAGATAATTACAATCTTTTCTCGATTTCTGTGCTCAAGATTCACACCCACACAAAACAACAGACTTAATAATTCCTTTGCATATCCTGATAATAATCAGCATCTTGGAAATCGCTGTTGTTGTTGTTCTGGGTTGATTTTTCTACACCTCACTCCTTCAGAGAGTCAAATTATGAGTATTCCTTGCACACAACAAAATTATAACTTTCTTATGTAAGAAAAGGCAAAGTTGTCTCTCAGTTCACTGTCATATGTTTTAAACAATGTACAGGGACTTGCATATTCTACGCTAAGAACAAAATGGGACACTACACTTGGCCACTTTATCCTGCGTGAACAAACCATAATCACTTCCCCTCTATACATCAGTCATAATGATCTTGATGATGTTATACAACCTCTGAAAGTAATGATTCATTTACTTAAGATGTAGAAGATTCCAGAAAATAAAACTATATTTTACAAGACCTAGTTCAGAATATGAAAAATTCCAAACATCATTAACCTGGTAACATGAAAATATAATTACAACTAATCTACAGAATTATCTAATCTCAAGTTCAAACAGCTCTTACCTCCAGAGTCTGAGAAGGACACAGAAATACAGCCTCCTAAGAGACTGCCATAATGAACACACAACACCTTACAATAACAACAATAATATAATTTAACAAATTACCATATTCAGCTCTTCTGCTGTCAAGAACTTATATTCTGGCGTTTTTAACGCCACACCATATCTCTTTGTACGAAAAACTGTCCTTAAGTCCACTCGTGTCAACTTCTTAAGGAGTTGCTGAACATTTGCATTAAAGAAAACAGGTGCAGGATCTCTCTCGACTGGAAATAAACATGTCGGCCACCATTAGGAACTGAACAAGCACAAATTAATAAAATATTTTGGGTCTATCACCAGTGCCAGTTGGTTAAAAATCACCATCGTTTCTAGTACCATCTCTGTTCCCATCATCAAGGCTAATACATCATTACCCCAATGATGGAGAAAGGGAGGTGCTTAAAACGTCGGTGATTTTTAACCAACTGACACTGATGATAGACTGAGAATAATTTTCTTAACATCAGTCACTCTGAAATCTTTATATCATAAATCAAAACAATTATTTGTAGCAAGCGCTCGAATTATATTTTGAGGTTATGTTAGGCGAGAATCAATAACTGCATTGACGATTCGAATGGTTGTAGCAATTGCTAAATTCATTGAAGGCTAATAACACAATAATCATTAGGAATGAAGTGGAATTGAAAACCGGAATAAACACTACGTAAAACGAGAGAACAAGAGGAAAATTTGCATTAATGCAATTCGGTAACCAACCGAATTTTTCTACATGTAAAATTATAAGTCATTACCTCCCGTAGTCTGGTTTGTTATATGTCTTAGTATGTTTATTTTCGATATGCACTGTGCTTTGAATGACATATTACAACTACGACAAAACATATTTACGAACTTAATTCATGATCACAGAACAGTCCACATGTTACCATAGATAAATGCACATTCCTTAACCCCATGGAAGAGGAAATCGATTTTCATTTCGATATACTTAGTTATTCAGTGTAATGGCTGTGTGTAATATTTCATGGCCATGCACAGTGATCTAGAAATAATAGCAGAAAAGACAAAGTATATGATATGATTCGGTATCAGAATTGAGGACAGAACCAGAATATAAAGATAGCTAATGAACCGTTCGAAGATGTGACAAAATTCAAGTACTTGGGGACAACAGTAACAAGTCACAGAAAAAGGTTAACATAACAACAATCGACTTTTCAAACCTGCACCATAAAATGAGGGAGTGCGTTGGTACTGGTTCTCTATGGTGTCTTTAGTCCTGGTGGTATGCAAATGTCTCTCGAACCAGCATTTTCTAGCAAAAATAGCATTTGTTACTCCATATAAGGAATTGTGTAGTTAGTATACAGCAGTATTGGGGAACATTTCACGTCAAATTTGACATTTCCTTGGACATTTTCAAGACTTGTTCAGGTCAGGAGAACTCAACCTTCTTCAGACCGACACTCTTATATCGAGATATCTATCAAAGTAGGTCAGCCATTAGAAAAATGTACCAGGGCCGCACAAACCTCATCAGAGCGTCTCAGATTGAGAACCCCCTGGTTTAGGTGTTCTTTCCGCTGAATCGTACACCTTATGGGGCCATCCATGTCTGACTATCGCAATCGTAGCAACAATGGGACTTCCGGTCCCACTTTTACAAAAGCAGTAGGATCAAAGACTTTCACTGTCGCGAAACAACGACCTAAGTGATGTGGCGCGAATAACATCTCTGGTATGTCAATGTACTCCAAATAGTTCATGGTTATTACTGTTACAGTTGGATCAGATCCCTGTGTAACTGGACCTCTAGTTAGCACTTCGTCCATCCCCGCATGATATACAAAATGTTCCAAAACTAACTTTAAGAGTATTTGTAAGCTTTGATTTCATCAATATAACAAAAGAAATTAGATTTATTTGGGTTTTTATTTGTTAGGAAGAACTTGAATAATCAATTCGGCCCTGAAGATGGCAACAGTATATTTCTCCGAAACGTTGGTATCTACCTGCAAGTCCTCATAGCATCACAACCCAGATCATTATCTTCCCTGCTGTGACAAGCTCACCAACTTCTTCTTATTCTGTACAATTAATAGTCCTTTTCGTTATTGGATCCCGTACAAATTACAGAAAAGTATTTCTGGCCTTGTTTTGCCAAATCAAAAATCCAGGCCCAAGACCGTGCTGACCTCTAGGCGGCTTCCTAGGCAATCACGGAATTCTCTTTTCGTGTTTCATATTCAAGCTTTTTCGTGACTCACTAGTTGAATGTCGTTTGGTATAAGATATACGAAATGACGAATACATTCCTGGCACATGTCCTGTTTGTAAAAAAAAATATTAATATATTTAAATTAGAAATTAAACAACGCTTTTATAGAAAGTTCTGGAAATGTCCACCGCGGTCAGCGATGCACGCATTTAATATTTAAGAATTCAGTCCGTACCGCGAAGAAAACACCACGCTTCACCATTACATAGATCAACTGGTTAACCCTTTTAAGTCAAAGCTCGTCTAAATATTACGTATTTAAGAATTCAGTCCGTACCGCGAAGAAAACACCACGCTTCACCGTTACATAGATCAACTGGTTAACCCTTTTAAGTCAAAGCTCGTCTAAATATTACGTATTTAAGAATTCAGTCCGTACCGCGAAGAAAACACCACGCTTCACCATTACATAGATCAACTGGTTAACCCTTTTAAGTCAAAGCTCGTCTAAATATTACGTATTTAAGAATTCAGTCCGTACCGCGAAGAAAACACCACGCTTCACCATTACATAGATCAACTGGTTAACCCTTTTAAGTCAAAGCTCGTCTAAATATTACGTATTTAAGAATTCAGTCCGTACCGCGAAGAAAACACCACGCTTCACCATTACATAGATCAACTGGTTAACGCTGTTTAAGTAAATAATCGCTGTTTATTGTGAGAATAATACGAAAACAATTATACATTGCTGATTATTGAAGCAGTTACGACAGAATTACCATTTGCCCTTGGACAAATACAAAGTACAGGTGACCTTGTAGAACGAGTGGGAAACAGAAAATGTAATCTACTTATGATCACTGCGTGCTTGTTCGTCGCATGGATCTTCCGAGTCCATAAATGCAGAGAATTTATTTGTTGAATTTTGAGGTTACAAAAGAATCTAAAGATGGAAATTTCTTGACACAGAATCACCACTGATGATTTGGGATAAAGACCACTTACAACCTGTCTGTCCAAGGCCTCTCGAAGCTGATAGGCCGATTACAATTAGCCTCATACTAGTCAGCAGAGACAAAATAAGACAATTGTCTCTGATCGAGCTCTGGGTCGGAGAGTACCAGATGATGCGATCTTGGTGCGATGTGACCTATTTTCCCACAGTGACTAACGCATTGTCAAGAGATAAACATGTTTTTCTCAAAACATTAGACTGCTTCTTACAATCTAAACCTTTCAAGACGTTTATGGCAAAACCCTTTAAAGCTGTTTGTTTTGGAAATAACAATTCAATGCGTTTACAACACCAGATAATGAACATTAAGAAGTTCTTCGTAACATCGTAAAACGATAGAACCTATTTAGGTAAATCTCCTCAAAACTGGTAAATAAGTACCGTACAGTTGGTACCACGTTTCGGCAAAGCAACTGAGACAGAATCCATATCTAAAAGTTCTTATTACAATCGAAAACACATCTTGTATAATTATTTGGGCTCTGATAATAATTATTTACAAGTTTTTTGACAAAACGTAAACTTTTAAAATAGATTTTTCCTTTGTCGATATCACACGC
>NW_019060376.1:888712-901022 GCF_000696155.1 Zootermopsis nevadensis | reverse complement strand
AGGATGTAGTTTGTATGCTAAGTTATGTTACCGAACATGGCGGCAGTGCGAATTTTTTTGTAGACTTTACCGGTCTAGATGTTGATAAGTTTTACAATACGTCATCATCATCGTACGTTGTCCAGGTTGTGTGCAGACTTTTTTTTTATTATTATTTAGTGTTCTGTCTGACGACAGGTCCGTATGAACAGGATCCTTCCATCCTTTTCTCGGACTGGGACCTGTTCATATACGTTCTTGGCAGATGATCCAGAAGTGGTTTGCCATTGCCTTCTTCTGTGTGTGAATGGAGTAATTGTTGGGATGCCACGGAGGAGAACTCCGTGTTGCCTAGACCACGGCCTTGCCCAACACAAGTTATAAATTCGGGCACCGCCGGGAATCGAACCCGAGACCCCCAGGATTACAAGGCCAGCGTTCTAACCGCTAGACCACCGCGGCGGCTGATGTTTATATACAGTGTGGTTATTTTTACAACAAAATAACATCGATTCTAGTGAAGTTTGCTAAAAATATATTTTCTCAAATGCGTCGTGCTGTTTACTAATCCCGTCTCTGTCTCCTTTATTCGGACTGTTGTTACCGACAGTGGCTCCACTGGAAACTTCGTGTCAGGTCTGGAAGTCGATTTGAAGCGCTTCGTTTTCCGTGCTTCGGACATTTCAGAAACGAAGGCAGTCACACGCCATAAGGACAAATACGTAATTAATCTCATGTCAAACGATCGAACGTATTATGAATTTATTAATATCTTACCTGCAAATGGCAACACAGCAGTCAAACGTTTTTTTTTGGTTAGAATGTCAAGTCTTTTTTGTTTTAGTAAGTTGGCGACGTTCGTTTCTGGCAGTAATATACTTCCATATATCCATTATAAATGTTATTCTTCCTTTGTCTTCCTTGAACAGATGTTTGGAAGTCATTGACTTTGGTATAATCCTCTTTTCAGAACCGAATGCTCTGTAATACATCCATGAATATACGAACGAACGGATTAGGCAAAAATAAGTTTTATTTCTGAACTTATTTGAAAAAAAAAATCCGGTTCATTTGTTGTTGACCGTTGCCATGGCAAAGAATCACAGAAATTATCGGTATAATTATGAAATTCTTTGAACATCTGAGAATCTATCATCAGCTTTTAAGGTACAGATCCACCCTGTAGTTGTGGCTGGTACATTTTCATCTCGTTCGATGTTCTTCGCGAGCGTTTTCACTAAACTATCGCCAGTTTCTTTTCTCGTGACCTACAACCGCCAATCACAACAGCGGGGGCGGGGACTGCCGTCAGATGAAGTCTTTTGTTTCAGTGTTGTCACGTCTAGCCTTTGAGAGCCCGGACTGAACCATCTCATTCGACTGAAGTAGATACACTTGGCAACAACTGTACCACGTGACCCCCGTACCGAAAGCGGTCGAGACGCGCGCAGTCAGCCCGGCCGACCTCACTCCCCTCTACCCGTTTGCATTCAGTTATTCTGATTGGTTTCCATCCAAGCTTCACGAGAAAAGAAATCTGCTATAATCAAGGGCGTTCGCATTCAGTTATTCTGATTGGTTTCCATCAAAGCTTCACGAGAAAAGAAATCTACTATAATCAAGGGCGTTCATTCGTACGTCACCAGACAACTTCAGACGTAATTTGTCTGTTACGCGACGCGGCTTTACATGTGTCACCGTAATGCATCATGGGAATTGCACCAGTCATCCGGGTTTATCGACGCAGAGTCAGAAATTGATTTGCCATAAAACATTGGTTCGTAGATAAGGGCCAGCGAACCACTCGTGGTCCGTACGTATCTCCGGCGTTATGGACGCTGTCTCTCAAATTGATTTGACAGACTTACTTCGTAATTAGATGTGAAATGAGTCGCAACAGCCAGCTAATCGATTTGAAGAGAATCGATAACACGTGATCGATTTTCTCACTATGACACAGGCTTTTGAAAAAAAAAATTGTGTGATATCAAAACAGAGGCGTGTTTCAGAACGTGAGACTACGTAAGAGTATGTAATGAGAGATATGAACTGAACTTTAGTGACTTTTCTGTACAGATGGAGGGTGGTAGTCATTAGATCTGAGAAGAATCACTTTCATTCACGCATTACGAGATCACCCTAGTCTGTCTGTCTGTCGCTTTGCAATCTGACGTTTAAAGAAATTCATATTCACTTTATCCGTGACCCGTATACCGTGTGGTCTTGGAGTGCTATACCACAATCATCGTTAATTCGAGTCGCTAATTTATTTGCGATATTTTCTGTGTTATGATCTCCGTTGGACGTAGAAGCCGATCCCCTGTCCAGGGAGTCTTATCAGATGGGTAACAAATCGGTAGAAACGGCAACAGTGCTGCCACTGGTGGTAGTCCCATGGTAACAAATTTACAAAAATGTCTCGTATCTGAAGAACTCTGGACGAATTTTTATAAAAAGAAGTTAATGTTGGCGAGTTTTACCGACATTTAATAAAATATGGTTAAAATCTGGCCAGTGCCGGGCACTTTTCATGAAGATGGGGGCCCGTTTCAGAGCTCGTGACCTTGAGGAATCCCCGAACTAGGCATCCCGCCCGGCCGTACACGCGCCAGGCAACTCGCCCACCCAAAGGTCATTGATCCTAGTCAGTGCTGATGTCACTGGAACCATTTGCCAGGTTCAGGGGTCACGTATTTCGGTTTCTCATAACTAAGGGCCCCTTTCACACTGAGATCAGTGAGACGCAGATGAAGCCAGGCCATCCAATGCATTTATACGGGAGCGAGGTCCTTTTTGTGAGGAAACGAACTCCAGTAAGTAATTAGAAATGGGAACGATTTATTAATTACTGATAATTAGAGTTCGGATGTTCATGACCTAAAAAAACGAGAAATATACGTACAAATATGCCCCCAAAAAGGCAAAATATGACGTAATTTGTTATGAAAATTATTCGTTAAATTTAAAAAAAAAGCTTTTTTATTTCAATCGTGTTATTTATTTACATATTAATGTACAACTATTAAATTACTTGGTTTTGTAGCAATTTTAATCAAAAGACCTCAGTCGCTTTAGGTTGTAAATGCCTCGTTTTTGGACCAGTAACAGATGTTGAATACGTGCTTGTATCAAAATAAGATAAATTTTTAAGAAATAGCCTTTCATGCATTTCAAATTCATTAATTACAAATAAATAAATAAAATTTAAAATATTAAGTACCTTTCTTCGATCTCCTTTCTTGGCAGTATTACTACGTATATATAACGATGTGCATTTTTAAGGTCTCAAATGAAAATCTTCTGAGATTGTCGAACAATATGGTCTTGTAACTTGAGAAGCTCCTTTCGTCCTCACAAACGTTTTATGGCGTTATCGAAAATTATATTCCCTACAAATCTGCCGCAGACATCTTTTGTTTCATCAGTCGAAACCCAGATCTTATTCTCGCCCACAGAAAATGTAATTCTTTCCAGAACATCTTCATAACAGGCA
Source organism: Zootermopsis nevadensis (assembly GCF_000696155.1). The sequence continues at coordinate 897,550 of NW_019060376.1, read as the reverse complement.
GGTACATAGTTTTTTCATAGTGTTGATTCGTCTGGAATTAAATGAGTCATGTATTTCTCCAAGAAAAATTTGAACTGCTCATTTTTCACTTTGTTCAGTTGGCAGACACCATCATTTCACACAGGTCCTTTTAAAATTCCGATGTTTTGTTTGATGGTGAAGTTGTAGATTGGATTAATCTGGCTCAATATAGGGGGCCGTTGACGGACTGTTTGTGAACACGAAAACAAACATTTTGGTTCCCATACAAGACCGGGGGGTGGGGTGGAGGGGGTTAGCAGTCAGCCACTTACTCAGAGTCGCAGGCCATTGGCTCGCCTGGAGGTTACGAGCGACGCGCTGATAACGAACTGTGTTGAAAAGAAGCGAGCATTGGAGAATTTCATCGACGCCTAGCGACATTTGCTGTTATGGGGCAGTTTTATTACAATAACGTCGCTTTTAAATTGACTGGTAGCAAAGTATGCTAACCAGAGCACGTGAAGAACTTTCCTTTGGTATGGAGTTTGCCTTCACTATCCTGAGCCAGCTGAAACCAATCAATATTTTTATGCCATATTTCTGTAAGATGAATTTCAATATTATTGTATTCAGCCATTTATGATTAGGTCTCTCAAGTGACTTCTTTACAGTACGCGATTGTCTGTTCAATTCGTGCTACGTGCTCAGTCAATATCACACTCGATTTAATCGTCTTAACAATATTTTATTATTAATCAGATTTATGGGTCATGAAAATTAGAAATTTTAATGTCGTTTCGAAATGTAAAATTGATTAAATTTTGTTATATTTTGTGATATTCCTTCTTCCCACATCCTAGTCTGGAGTTCATATACTTGGACGCTTCACTTACAATTCAAATTTAAAATGCGGGCTACTCATGGGATAAATTCCGTTGGTCAGAAAGGTACTTATTATTAGCCAACTTAATTTCAGTTTTAATGGAAGCTCCTCGGACCTCACACGAGGCCTGAGATCTGCTTAAGTTATCGTCGAAATGGAAGATGAGTGTTTTGTTATCTTAACGAGATAAACGTGTAGTGGGCTGTCTTTTGAAACTAGATAGCACCAGAACAGTTAAGACGGGCAGATATCAAACAATAAATGTCCGCACGTGTATTCTGTACGCCTACGTCATACCACATTGATCTAACACCTTCAAAAATAATTAAAATTATTCATTGTCAGGACTCTTTTCCATCGTATGTTCTTTCGGAGGCTGGTTCTGTCTACGTATTAAGTTGAGAGGTACCTGTGAATAATTTTAAGTATGATATACCGTCGTCAAAACCCTTTAGAACTTAACCTTCAAAAATAATCGAAGTCTGAATGTTTTTGAACTAAATTATAGCCACCAATTACAAATGCTTGTTGAGTGTCCTCGTAAGATTTTTGTTGTCAGATTCTGCTCGTTGTGTCCTCCAATCGTCTTTATACCCGAGTAAAGGATTTCAGGAGCTCATTTTTGTGGGAATAAGTGAGCGAGAAGCCCCAAGGTTTATGCAGTGGGACGGCAAAGCAGATATTAAACGATCAAATAACATTCTACGCGGCGATGTTCGCTCCATTGTTACATGCGCGCGCACGTACTGTTAAGTACAAAGGAGAGATGTCGTTTCGAACTGATCGGCGCATGCGTAGAGCGAGTAGAACCCAACCGCCCTCCCCTCCCAGCTTCTACCGGTCGACACGAATGGCTGTGCCTGACAGGAAACATTTTCAGAGTGGTTACTCAGAAGACCTAGGAAGAAGGCGAGTAGAAACGAAGGCTACGTGCTGTGTAACATCTCCGTGACGTGCGAGGCCAACGATCGGTGACACGTGCTGACTTAATACTGATTAACTGGGCGAGTTGAATAAGAATACGTAATCAGAAACCGCGAATGCTTAAAAGGAACGTAAGAAAAGTGACACAAATAATTAAAATTACCCTGCAAGGGGAAATCGTTTCTGGTGCGGTGCGGGGGGAATGTTTACTGCCTGGTGGACTAGAGGGCTGCTATTGGTGGGAAGTGTGATACGTCAGAGCTTTACGCTACTACACAGACTGAAAACATCAAGCAGTTAAGAGTAGCGTGTAGTGAGCGCACCTCTAATGTGTTCTGATAATATTCTAGATTAAATCGCTGTGCCGCTGTGAGGTAATCTTAAAGCTGTACCCATTAGAACACGTGAAAGCCTGTCGTCTGTTGTTCGTTCAGTGGTTGGGGAACGAATGCTTTTAGGATCGGTCGTCACTCACCGCGAAATCTCGCGCATGCGCGTATATCGAATTCCTAGCAGGGATTTGCTTATGAACGTCAGTGAATGGGCGAAGTTATGTTATGGATGAAAGCCACTCCCTGAACATGAACTGCGTGAAGCCGTGGTCTCAAGCTACTTTGACGACAAAGGCGAATTTTTTATCTCTTGAAACGTTGTCAATCTGAATGAAGTAAATTTCTAAATTTCGGTCCAAAAAATATATTCTTCTGTTAATATTTCCATTGTAATCACTGGTCCTCCTTTTAGGATTTCAATCCCAATTCGTTCTTGGGGTAACTGAGTAAAACCCACGAGGAAACTGCCAGTTTTGCCACCGACGAATGGAAGGCGAGTGGTCGATATAACTTGGCACCGATCGATTTTGGCGCCTTAACATCGAAAAGTTGTAATACGTTCTCATTGGTTTCCCCCCTTGTCACCTGTCACAGCATCTCGAGTACCGAACAACTGATTTACGTAAAACTACGTGAGATTTCGAGTTCTGACGACGACGACGAGAATTAAGATGGATGCCTTCTGGGATGTTGCACCCTGTAGTGTGTCAGTAACTGACAGACTTTTCAGATGTATTTACCGTCACATGGGACACACATCGCCCTGACGATGGAGGCAATAAACACTTCTGAAACGTCAGCCATCTTTACTGCCATAAAATCAGGTAGCGGGGAGTCATAATGAAATTCATGTTGGCGCATTGCTGTCTTTTGTTAAAATCGTTCTACAGCAAGTGACGCTTTACACCGGGAACAATTGTTCATCTTAATTAAGAGAAGTCAACAAACAGAACGGGCCCTGCGTAAGAGCACTTTAAATGTGCGTGGGAGTTGCTTCAGAAGAAACTTCACTCGGTATTGAAATATCGCACAATAAGAAAACAGCGTCATTTAGTAATTATTTTATTATTATTTAGTGTTGTGTCTGACGACAGGTCCGTATGAACAGGATCCTTCCATCCTTTTCTCGGACTGGGACCTGTTCATATACGTTCTTGGCAGATGATCCAGAAGTGGTTTGCCATTGCCTTCTTCTGTGTGTGAAGGGAGTAATTGTTGGGATGCCACGGAGGAAAACTCCGTGTTGCCTAGACCACGGCCTTGCCCAACACAAGTTATAAATTCGGGCACCGCCGGGAATCGAACCCGAGACCCCAGGATTACAAGGCCAGCGTTCTAACCGCTAGACCACCGTGGCGGTCATTTAGTAATGACTAAGAAAATTGGTGATTTTTTATGTATCAGTCCTGATTTTCCAGCATTTTCAATAAGCCTTTTGGCCCGCGAGTCTATAATAAAAAGGTGAATGTGCCCCCAGATCTGAGAAGGTTGAAAACCAGTTCTGAGCGTGTTATAGAGAAAGATTAAACACATTTTATGTCAATTACACTTTTTGCGCGAGTCTTAACTTTTCAGACTGATTCAGTCCAAGTTTAATATCGGAGGTCCATCTGCTTATCGACGTAATAGAGCGTAGAAAATGCCGTTGACAAACTGAATATCTGTTGAGGCAGCTTCAGAACTGTTACGCCGTGCGTACATTTCCTAATTTGTTAATCTCTGCTCTGAATATATACATGCTTTCCAGACTTTTGAGGTGTGAATAACAGAAACCAGCGACATCCAGTGTTGAATTCTGGACATCTTCACGGTAGAAAATGTACAACCAACACGACTTCACGAAACGTTCTAGAAACAATGCAGTACGACTGTCTGGTATTTCCGACACAGACTTGGAATTTCTGAATCAATGCCAGAGGCAGAAGGCGTCAGATGGGGTGGACATTTTCAACCCCCCACCCCTCCCCCAAACAACCCAGTTTCCCCTCATGCAACTTCGTCTGACTTCCCAGTTTACGATAGTCGTGTGTCTCATCACAGTTGGCGATATGTGGTGGGCGCTTCGATTGTCTCGATGCCAAATTCGATTAAAATCGACTTTACGGCATCAAACCTTCCTCCGCTGATGTATCTTTGTTTGCTTTTATCAAATGTTCCCAGTTGTCTGCAGTTTCCCTTTGTGATTCACGTATTATCATCTTGGCTGTCATGAAACTTCATTTTTCCCGAAACATTCCTTGGACGACAAGGGCTTTGAGGCAACTGTACCGATAAGAAACAAAATTGAATTCGCAAAACCTAAATGTATACCCCAGTACCGTTCGGACGGATGTCTGAACGGATGGGACATCCCTTGTGTGCGTTCAGTTGGGCGTTGAAGACGCGAAAGTTTGGCGACGTTCTGTCTAAGCCCGTGTCTCCCTGCCAGTAGTAAGTTCCAGGATGAAATTCCTTTACCAATTGCCAGGCTTTGACGACTGTAAGCACTTCGACTGTTTCAATGGCTCTAAAATGTGCGGATAAGAATCGAAATGCTTGAAGGTTTCTTTCTTGATGGACAGAGACGAAACACTTCTTTTACATGGTTCTTGTATAGATTTGAGGAATTTCTTTAAAAAATTAAAATCTCGTTGTGTTGGGCCAGACAAAGTAATTCCCATAATTGTCAGACGAAATTGAATGCTTTGGGGCCGGAAGTGAATTGAATTCGAAGATGGCTGTCTTCTGGGCTGTTCCACCGTGTAGTCTTGTAGAAGTTTACCAACGTTTCGGAGATACGTGCTGCTTCCATCATCAGGGCGATGAAAAAGCCGCGCGGGAGGTATCAGTTCGAGATAGAGCAAGCCGTCAGTCAAGGCACAACTTTGAATAATATAAATGTGAACACAACCCCCCCCCCCCCCAAAAAAAAAAAGAAAATATTCTTCTTCAATACTTTACACGATAAAGCCATGTCTGTATTCTTGACGGGAGAGTGTCATCGTTGATGTTCATTAAGACGGGCTTAAGTGAATACGAATTACGATTGGTTTCGGATTTTCCTACCGAACACGAGACATGTTACTGGAGTCCTCTGGAGATGTTTCTGCAGTGCTAACTGTCCCTCCGTCTGTTTACGATTTCGCCGTGTTATTTGCTGTCGGTTGTCCTAAAAATACGCGTACACATATTCGGTGAATGAAATAAGGACGTGTTAATAACCAAACCAATACGTAGGTCAGAATTGGCACTTAGTGAATTAGCGAATCTAGCGCAGGTGTTCAAAATGACAACAGTTAGCTTCTATATCTTGCCGGAGCCCTTGGAATCGTTGCTGGATTTTCGCTGTACACCCCCATTTTAAGTAACACGACAATAAAAATAAAATTATGTGAGGTTAAATCTGGCGATCATGGTATGTACTCAATCGACCCTCCGCCATTTTGCATAGTTGAATCATGGGAAAAGATACTGCGGTGCCATCTGTTAAATGTAGACTGCACTAGGTTAACCTCTCAAACGCAACGCAAGGAGATAGATAACAAGATTAAGATTAATATTCGGTATTATAATGTGTATACATATTTTTGGGACACTTTGTATATAGTCCTGTGACCCACCGGTGAACCTCACTGGAGCCAGCGTGATAAGAGGACACAATAAATGCTGTTATTAATAAATTAATTCAAGGTCAATGTGATATGAGAAATTTCGAAGAGCGTATATGGAGAGTGTCGCTGGTACGTCATTTAACCCAGAGTTTACTAAGCTTGTTTTCCGAACCATAACCTAAAACACTATTAACAATGATCGAAGAAATAAGTCGATACCTGTTACTTAAACTAATCACAAATCTTAGGCTGCCAGTGTTGGTAACTCTGACTATGAAATCGTAAGAAAATCTTTAGCGAAACGCACACGCCATCTTTCGCTGGAGTCGAGTACTAGCATGACCAACGTAACGGCGCGAAATTTAAAATCATTGCGAGAATAAATTTCCCAACAACACAGCCGTGTCATTTCACCCAACTTAGGTTAGTCCGCTAAAGAAACCAAAGGAACTTGTATGAAGTCTCTTTCTTTGTGTGATGTAGAATGAAAATGTTGCAGAGAGGAGTCTGGAGGACCACGAAGAGGTTCTGGCTGTCTATGACATGGAGGTGGACGGGAGGCAGACCGAGAAGCGGTTCATCTTTCGCAAAGATTTTCGAAAATACGAATTCTTCCATAATCCGCAGGTGAGTTATCCGCTGAGGAGCCCGGTTTCAGAATCTGTCCGCGGCGGGTACGAAGATTGCTGTCTTCTGGGTTGTTGCCCATGTTGGTACAAGTTAACATACGTCTCAGAAATGCTTTTTTTTTGCCTCAGTCATCAAGTTAATCGCCCTGATGATGGAGGCAGCGAGCACCTCCGAAACATCTGTAAACTTCTCCCAAACTACACGTTGCAATAACAGCAGAAGACAGCAATATTACAGTTTCTCGATTGAGTTATTGATGGTTAGGTTATAAACGCCTTGTTTCCCATTTTATGAAATGACGTTTTCTCAAGTACGAAAGTTGTACACAGTCGACTGGGATGATTACAGCATGTAAAGAACATAACCTATTTTATGAACACTATCCCAGAGTGTACCTAGATGATGAAGAATAAAGGTACGAAATCTCTCAATCAGAAGAGTCTTTGGTAAGAATTCTTAGGAATTCCTTTATAAGAGGTAATTGGACAAAAGTAGACGGTCAACAAATTTGCATTATTCAAGGCCAAGGGAGGGATTTTCCCCCCTCCCCCTTTTTTCCACAGTACGTTTTTCACTGTGGGATAAAATTCCCTGAAAACATGGCAGGTGCTATCGATAGAACCTCAGGTTGTATCGAGAAGAAAATAACTCAATAGTGTCATTAATGTTCTCCATTTAAATTACTCGAGGTCTCGATGCAGAACTGCCAACATGCTAAAGGGTAAGATGGTTGATGCTATCCTTTAGTTATCTAAAATGAATACAGGAATTTAAATATTTTATCTTTCTTTTAATGTGTTTATGCAACATCAGACGTGTATTTACATAAAACCCGACTTTATTTTGTGAATATATTTAGATAACAAGATCAGATAGCGTGTTTATTGATTAACTACAACTGGTTATTTACTGTGGGATTATGGGTTGAGTTGTTTCGTGATCTTGTGGGTGGTTTCCATTGTCTGGGATAAACACTGGTGACCACGTTCAAGACCACACGGCAACATAACCTATAAAAACTCAGTCGACATCATCGCCATTATTAGACGCACAAATCTCAGACGCAATTTGATGTTAAATGTTCCAGCAATTCTTCCCAGCTGACATGGTGGATACAGCTGGCTGTGACCAGTTACTGGAACCTCATGCCCTACAGGTAAAAAACTACCGAGAGACAGCCAGTCTTCTCAGAGGTGTTGATTCGAAATGTTTCATTGTTAATTCCTCATTCAATTTACATGATTTACTTTATTATTAATTGTCTTCGAGTGTTTTTAAGTTAAGTACGTTTAAAAAAATATTTTAAATGTTAATTAATGTAATATTTTAATATTTAATAAGAATTTATTGTGATTAGACGGACAAGATTTAAATAATATATATTTATTATATCACAATATGACACAACTTTACCATCTCATAAGTACGATAATTAAAATGCTATCATAACCTCAAAATTACTGTATCTCTGAGTTTAGTAGTAAAATCTTAGATCCAAAAGAAATATTACTAACGTGACTTAAGTGGATGTCTCAGTCTGTGATAAAAACTCAGAAATTATCACTTCAGATTGATTTTTCAGAGGTTTACATACCCTGATTTAACACGAAAATAAATGGATAATGGAAAACATAACCTCACTTAGCAACAAACAAAAAAATAATGGATCAAAGAATTGGAAGAAGATATATTTTTATTTATGGGCATTATTTATTGTTATATGTTGAAATTATTTATTGAATTTTAAGATATTCTGAATTTAGTGGAAATTTTCGTTATTAGACTTAGATAAATTTACCTGACGGTCGTGATGTTACAGATGCTGGTGACATCTGGTGAAGAGTGCCCTGTGATCAGCAGCCACGTGTGGTTGCGGGAGGCAAACAAACAGGTGTGGAGCAAAGTGTTCCTCCTGCTGCGAGATGCGATCCTTCACATCTCTCACAAGGTACACGACCTGAAAGAAATTACAGGACCATGAAAATCTCCAAAATTTTTATTCAGTATCTCGCAGTACACTGAAACAAGTATGGCCCTCAAAGTTTTAAGGATGAAATGCATATTTAAATAAAAATATCTTTCGACTGTAACAAAGAAACAGCAGCACAAAGTAACCTCTCCCCCTCGACCAGTAGCTCTTGGGGTCAAGCCCCACCACCACGACAGGGTGTAGGTACCATTAAGTGAGGTTATAATTTTTAAAATCATTATTATTATTTTTATGAAATTTTCTGGGAGGGGGGCTTCCCCCTCCCCCCTCTGTATTTTAAACCAAAACTTATTCATCGCCTAAGTGAATACTTGGCTCATTAAAATAAATAAACACGCAGACAGGTTAATGATTTTCTGTGATTTCGTATGAATATCCTCTGTAATGTGGAATTAAATTCTCAGTATAAATTTTGTGAGCTTTCTGGGTTAAAACAGTTTGTTTCATTAAAAGAAAATTTTAGACGAAATTAATCTTACTCATCTTCGAGATACGAGTTGAGAAAGCGAGGATCGTAATTGGACTCTC
>NW_019060376.1:859907-888697 GCF_000696155.1 Zootermopsis nevadensis | reverse complement strand
AAGTGGAGTTCATAAAAGTTGACCCTCATTCTGAACATGAGATAGGCACGATAAGGGTCAGAATGATTGACCTCCGTTAGAATTCACATCCATCCTTCATTCCTGCAGGAAAGTGAGGTTAGAAGTTTATTTAAGAATGATTTCTCAACTGCAGAGGTTATGTGGGTCAGATTACTGTAAATGAATTGAAAAGGGTGTCTCGGCATTTGCCTTAAGGGACTGAGGGTGAATATTAATAATTTAAATACGAAGCCGAAGTGCTAACCACTTAATCGACGTGGTTCTGTTGCAACAGCACAGATACAGGCAAAGTTTCCTCTGTGACTAAGCGGCATTTCGATTTAGCGTCACGTCTTCTAGTTCAAACTGAGAAGTTTGCTTGAGTTTGACTGAAATTTTGAGGACGAGGTAAAATACAACAGCAAGAAATAAATACGTCTTCAGGACTGACCCAGAAGATTGCAGTCGAGCGCATTTGTGATTGTGGGTTATCGGGACACATCGCTTTAAAACTAGGTTAGGTTAGGTTAGGTTACGTTTCTTTACGTTAGGTTACGTTACTTTACGTTAGGTTAGGTTAATGTGTGGATAAATGAAATTTACTTGAAAGATATTATATTTTATTTCAATAAATGACAACTAACCTAACCTAATCTAACCTAACGTAACCTAAACCTAACCTAAAGTAACCTAACCTAACCTATTTTTAAAGCGATGTCCCCCGATAACCCACAAATACCCGACTGTTTTTATTAGTGTTGTAGTTTAAATAAGTTACAATCGACCAGGGCCACTTCCATCGTACTTCACTAACAATCACCAGTCACTTAATGAAGCTCAGGCGGTTGGTCCGTGGTTTCTCACCGCGGGTTCCCAGGTTCACAACCCAGGGCGGGATTTGTTTCTCCCCAGACACTATCATTCTGCTTCTGTTTTATATTCACTCATGTATCATGTGGGGGATGGACAAAGGGTCCATTAGAGGTTACACAGAGAAATAGTCATTTGAACATTCAGTCAATCAATCGTGTTATCAGATGATTACGTAATTATTAAGTAATTAATGGATTTGTGTTTCAGGGACAGGTGGTGCCCAAATTGCTGCGGAAGACAACCAACAAGGTACTGAGACACCTGGCTTAATAATTAATAATATTAATTAAATAAGGTACTCGGAATGTGTGTGGTTCAGCTTTCGTGGCGTAACTCATCCGGGATCACGTTTTAAACTTCATTTTAGAATATGGGACGGAGTCTGCGGAAAACGTTTGTCGGCCCAGGCTCGTGTCCATGGCTTTGTGTTTCCTGTGACCTTGAACCATCTGAAAATCTGACAGATTTTCAACTGGTTCTAAGATGATCTTAAGTCATGTTCACGTCCAATTCACCTGCTCGACGATTAAGGACGTAAATGTGATTCAGCGATTTTCAAATGGAGTTCCGTGGTACAAATTGCAATGGAAGAATTAATTATAATTAATTTCACAGTTTATAGAATGCGTTTTCAGCGAAGGCTAACCAATTTATTAATTTCTTCTACGTGGATACTAAATAAGAATGATTTTAACACCGCGTTAACGCCTTAAATTATGATAGAACAGATTTAGTCTTTAAAACTCCATTTTTATCCTCAGGTATCGAAGAAAAATTAAGAAGAAAAAAATCTTCATGCTCATGTAACTGTAAATTTGAGCCGAGGGAAAAAGTAAAATAATCCATTCTTAATTGCACGAGTTCATGAAGCTAGGTTAGGTTAGGTTGGGTTGGGTTAGGTTAGGTTACGTTAGCTTAGGTTAGGTTAGGTTAGGTTAGCTCTTGGATATTAATCCACGAGTTTCTGTTGCTTATGTGTAAACAGAACATTTTAAAAATAATTTTTATGTGTTTTAATCAGGGCTGTGAAGTCGGTACTAAAATCTCTGACTCTTTCATAAAAGTTAATATGTTTTAATAAGGGTAAACCTACTAAATTGTTTAAAGTCACCATAAGGGATTTCATCACCACCACGTGAATTATCAGCCTACATATTAGACTTACATAACCTATATTTAAATATATGTCAAATGGTTATTGCAGAAATCGGTTGATTTGTAGACAGTTTGTATTCTTAAGGTATCGGAGCCAAAGTTACAAAGAATTATTCCCACGCCACGTGGCTCAAAGCGTCGTTGAATCTCCCTGGAATCCACCATCAGTAATTTTAATGATGGACAGACGAGAGGCTTCATAACACATTTGTTCACAATAATTTCAGTGAAGTTGTTTTTTCTTCTTAAACCCTGTGTGTGTGGGGGAATTACTACGAGACTAATTAAGTAACCTAACCTAAGTTTTTACTGATGACATTTTGTGTATAGCGGAATATTTTTGAATGCAGCAACCCAACGCAGAGTTAGTTGCGTCATAACAGTGTGTACAAAGTAAAGCTGAAGGTAACAGATCACGCCATGATCAGTGCGCAGTCGTTACAAAGAATTACGAAAAAATGGAAAGTTTAATAAAGCGAGTGGATGTTTGAGTCAACAACCAACGCCATCTGTAAACCTTGTCACGTGATGGCGGTGAGTGTGCGCGCGCACGTACAGGCAGGCCATTACCGTTCTCGAGATACGATGTCGTAGCAATTCATTAACACCTGTTTCCTAATCACGCTTTGTGGACAGAGGCAAGCGAACTGTTAACTAATCTGGGGTGAAAATTGTACTCCAATTTTCCGAATCAAATCTTGTCTTTACCTCAACAGTCTTCGAGTGTCTGAATTAAATGAGATGTGGATTATTATTGAGTTTTCGGACTTGTTCATTTTCCAAAACTCAGTAATCAGATTACGAAACACCGTCACGAAAACTATGTGACTAGTTGGCTATTTTTATCCACTAGAATCCTTCTTGAGAAGCTAACAGTCTCTCAGCTAGTCTAAAATTCCTGGTCACTTATGATGTCAAAAATTTTATCGTCATGCTTACGACACACGAGTCCACACTTCGATCTACCTAGAGGTGTTTTACGTTCAGTCTTCTGACTAAAATTCTGAGCCCTTTCTTCTCAAACACCCTAAGTCCACTTACAATTTGTTCTCTTATGGCGAGAGAACAATGTTAAGAAAATTAATATAAAATTAAACTCATTTTTAGTGAGAAAAACATCGAGAGATAACTTTGGAGGCCTCTGAGACAGATTCAGTGGCGGTCTCTCGTAAATATCTTAATAACCTTTGGTATTAGCCACGTGTGGCTAATTAAGCACGCTTATCAGCGGTCTTCTGTGTGGGGGGAAATGAAAGGATTAACAGTTGGCAGTTTTGAATGACTAACTGGATACAGCAGGAGATAAGAACACATGAGACTAACCTTCTGGTGAAATTAAGCATATGAAGGGAAGCCGCTTGAAAAATATCAGTCAATTTGCTTTTGTTGGAGGGGATATGAATCTCTCTTAAAGCCCCCAGATGGAGGACCATGGCCTCGTTTCAGGGTAATTGTTTTTTCGGAAAGTTGGCACTGCTGTCTGCGTGTCTACTTTCTGTTAGGATTGAAGAGGATTAAAATTTTAATCGTTTGGAATTTAATGCGTGATGTAACATGAGATTAAATATCAACGTAAGACAGGCAATAAGACAAAAAACAACAACAAAGAAGTAGGTACAGTCAAATTTTGTAAGGTTATGGCTGTCCGAGTCCTTATTTACAGATCACACGAGTGGAAAATTGTATCTGCTGAAATGAGGGTTTTATGACTAACTCTCGAGGACAAGGAGAATTACGAACTAACACAAGAAATTATGAATTTCTAACTTCGTGGAAAAGTAAAACGTTTTGATTATTCTGGATTGGCAGGAACCAAAATTAAATTAAGATTGAATTGAATCGCCCTGATGGCGGAGGCAGTATGACCTCTGAAACGTTGGTTCACATCGACCAGACTACACAGCGCAAGAACCCAGAAGACAGAAATCTTCATACTCACCGCTGTGAGAACCTCAAATCTTACGAAATTAAATTAATTAATTAATTCAGTTTTATCAGAGATTAAACTATGCACGTGACATCCCATTTTATGCAAAATGCACAAGGAATCAAAAATTTCTCTTCGTTTACGTCATCTGGGACCCGAGTACATGGCCGCTGGAAGCTTTGCATTATGAATACCCACACTGCAGAACCAAGCGAGTAAATGATGATGATGATGATGCCTCATCATCAGATTGTAGGACAGTCAGTGTTCAGACAGCTAATAAAACTTTTGAAAATAATGTCGCAGAAATACATGCAGAAATTATGGGGGAATACTTGCTACAATCAATTCACAGTCTTTTGACTTCTCAGCTGTTACCTAAAAATGCAAAGACTAATTTATAACAAACTTAGTTTATCATCTTTTACGTGGGTGTGAAACTTGGTCTCTTGCCAGATACGAGGAATACAGATTGACATTTAAGGTTCTCATGTTGTTAGGAGATAGTTCGTTCCTCTGAACAGTTGGTAGCCCTGCTCGTACACACCTCGTAAGTCCACGTGGCATTACAACGCAGTTCGCTATGAACAAAAATTACGATCTGGGATGTTTGAGAACGTGGTCCTGAAGATAATATTTAGACCTAAGAGGTTAAAATTGGCAAGGACAGAGAGGTTTCTGTGAACACAGCAATGAATGATGAGATATCTTACAAGCACGGATGATGCAGGAACCCCCAAACACCAGCCACGTTTCGATCCGCGTACTCTTTTGAGTGGTGGTTCAGACGCGCATGAGCAGAGTAGCGCAGCTGACGTGTGCGCGCGCATATCTCGAGATATACGAAGTGATCAGTACAGGTTCGCCCTCTTCCTCACACAGAACTGGTGGCCCGGGTTGGGATCGTGACGTCAGGAAGTTACCCGGTGCGTGGACTTTGCTGTTTTGTTCTATTTTGTTTAACGACGCGCTGGCAGTCTCATCGATCCCATTGTTTTAGCGACCAGAGCTAAACCCAACAGGAATTATTCTCTCACCCTCTAACATCTTTCGTTACATTTACAAGTTATCGGCAGGGGTCTGCATGGTGTGATTCTTAGATGGTGTAGTCTTCGTAGAAGTTTACTGACGTTTTAGAGGTCATTGCTGCCTTCATAATCAGGGTAAAGCACCAGACGTAACTCCACTTTTTCACCATGGAGAATGGTTTGTATTTATTATCTTGCCAAAACGTTGTATTACAATGGTCCCGGACTAAAACGTGCGTTTCTCATACGTCACTAGCTTCCGGGTAGGTTTGTGTTGGGAACTGTTCTTGACTCACTCTTCCATTTTTACGATAATTCGGTTTTGCTTCATCCATCGGTCTCGAGACAAATTTTAAAGTATTCGAGGAAAAAGAGACGTGTAACGTTTCCATCAGTTTCTCACTGCGTTCTTTCTGTCCAATGATGTTTATTTTTTCTTAGAACCCAGCGGCTTCTGTGAAAAACCTAGTCTCAGTTTATTAAAATTTTCTTTCCTTCCCAAAAAATTACTTTAATACTTGTTTCTTAATCCTTTGAAGTCGAGTGTCGTCTAAATAATATTAAAGAATTCAGTCCGTACCGCGAAGAAAACACCACACTTCACCATTACGAAGATCAACTGGTTAACGCTGTTTAAGGAAATAATCGCTGTTTATTCTGATAATTAATTAACCCTTCGAAGTCGAAGTTCGTCTAAATAGCATTTAAGAATTCAGTCCGTACCGCGAAGTAAACACAACTCTTCACCATTACGAAGATCAACTGGTTAACGCTGTTTAAGGATATTATCGTTGTTTACGTGGGGAATCCTACTAAACACACAAATACCAATATAGAAACACTGTTTAAAAAGTAGGTGGTACATATAGTTACCACTGGGCTTTCGAAAGATTCATCACGAATATTCTCATTATATAACTGGATCCTTCCGTGTTTCTCCTCAGTCCAGATATCATCTTCAGCATCTGTTCTCAAACAAGCTTGGTTTTTACTCGAAGTGATTTGTGCATTTTAGATTTCCCAAAAAGGATAATTTTTTTTAGATAATGTGCAATGTTGGTACAGACTCTGTAATAAGGTTTGCCGGAAAGTCTCCCGAATACAAACGAACAAGGTGACAGTCACGCCCCGCCCTCGGTATGAATTACGATGTCGATATAACGAAGGTGACCCGCGTGTTGCAACCGCCGCGCTGCTGGTCCAATCCGGAACGGTAGCAATTGAGGTCTAAAATGCTTCATGTCTTTAAAACACTTTCGGAACTTCTGGTCCCTTCGAAGCTTAAGCTCGTCTGTAACAGAAGAATTCAGTCCGTACCGCGAAGAAAACACAGCGCTTCACCATTACGAAGATCGACTGGTTAACGCTGATTAGTATCAGTTTACATTGAGGATCATATGAAAACAGATAAGTACACTCCGACGCAGAATTAATGACTCTTAAAGCAGATAGCACGAAAAGGTACCACTAAGACTCCAAAGATGATACTTAGAACATCACATCGTCACCAGACGATAGAAAAACTTCAAAAAAAAGTTTTGTTTCAAATGATCCGGGTGATTGTATGTCAGGTTAAAAATCGGTAAACCATTTGCGATGTCCTGCAACGTGACTTGGGGTTCAAATCAGGTATCTTCCGACAGAAAGGAAGCCAAAGGCCTGGCCTTGATTTTTAATTACTGCAGATAAAATTTGTTAAGCAAGCCACAACACAGCCAGAAACTGCTTTTCATTGTACAGGAATACCTCGGAGATATTGCGGGTTCGGTTCCAGACCACCGCAATAAAGCGAGTCACACGAATTTTTTGGTTTCCCAGTGAATATAAAAGTTATGTTTACGCTATAATGTAGTCTGTTAAGTGTGCAATGCTTTTGTTACGAAGAGCCACGTTTTAGAAAAATCGATCAAGTTCGATATGACCTTCACATCAAGTTGGAGTTTCATTATCAACAATTAAATTCACTCAAGAATTTTCAGTATTCATAGTGATGCTTAGTTAAGCACCAGAGAGAACTTAATATTTGTGACAGAATTTTGTACACGTGCCATATAATACGTAAGTCTTATGAATGGGATAAAAGACGAGAAAATTTCATCGCGATTGTTTGGTTCTAAAAGACTTCTCAGTGGAGTTCCAGAAGTATAAGGACTTGTTGCAGATTTGGTGCATTGTGCTTTGGGAACGGATGGGAAGTTCCCCTTTAATTCCCTTTGTTCGCTGCTCGTCAGCTGTTCACTCCCTGGGACCTGACGTGACCTTGGCTGCATTCTACGACAAAGTTCCTTCTCCGAAATCGCGAGACTGCCTTCCGCTAACCCTTGAATCAAATTTCTTTAATTTTATATACTGTTAGAGTACTGAGTGGTCTTTCACAAAGCTGTATTGGTCCCATCCGTTTAAGTTTATTCCTTTTAAAAACTCGTCTAAATAGCGTTTAATAATTCAGTCCGTACCGCGAAGAAAACACCACACTTCACCATTACAAAGATCGACTTGTTAACGCTGTTTAAGGAAATAATCGCTGTTTATTCTGATAATTAATTAACCCTTCGAAGCCGAGGCTCGTCTAAATAACATTTAAGAATTCGGTCCGTACCGCGAAGAAAACACTTCTCTTCACCATTACATAGATCGACTTGTTAACGCTGTTTAAGGAAATAATCGCTGTTTATTCTGATAATTAATTAACCCTTCGAAGTCGAAGTTCCTCTAAATAGCATTTAATAATTCGGTCCGTACCGCGAAGAAAACACTTCTCTTCACCATTACATAGATCGACTTGTTAACGCTGTTTAAGGAAATAATCGCTGTTTACAGTGAGAGTCACAGGAAACACGTAAATACAAAATGAAGTTTTATTGATTTTTGAAGCAGATGGCACGTTACGAACCAAGCTTTGAAGGATTGGATGTCTGTAAAGGTTCAGCTCACGGCATTTCTGATTCGTTAGCGAAAGTTTCTTCGCTTAGATGTCTCCGTTAATACCAAAGTCAGTCATTGCTCAATATTTGATCCATTATTATCAAAATCCAGCTCAATATCATCCTCCTACGTCCTCGTTCTTTCAAGTGATGAATATTTATCGAAATACAAAAACAGCTGATCTGACTATGCGATGTTATTAGTCTTGCAGCTACAGATTAATATCCCCAATAAGTGAAACCCCAAGGCCAATTACGAGATACTGGATCTTTGTCTTCCAGTAGAGTACAACTTTGTACTTGTGTGTTACTTTTTATCTGTCAGTTTGGGGTGGGGGGGGGTCATCACGCACGAACGATTTTAACCAAATTTGGCACGAGTGTGGTGCTATAAATTTGTCGTCCGTCTCTTATTTTCTCGAATCCTTTCCACTTTCTAAATGTCAGCCTTGAACCGCGTGTCTGGATGCAGTGGTGACGAAATCCCGGCAGGTCTTGAAAAAGTAGAGTTGCCAACGCAACGGAAGAAAAGATACCAAGCTACGATGGCTCATAGACGCTGACAGTTAATACCAAGCCATACGTCAGCCACGGTTCTTCGAGTCATGGCCCAGTCTATAAGCAGGTTTCGTATGACGCAACCGATGCATCTGTCAGCTGATGTCACGTGACCGCAACTCGTTCATGCACCTCGGCTCTGCGAATATTGATTCAGTCCGAGATAAGGGGAAAAAAAAAGTTGATAAATCTTGAGACTGAACTGGTTTTCTGTCTTTTTCAAGTGCAAATGCCGTTTCGAATATTTATCTCAAAATATTCACGGACTGCAACAATGCGCGGATTTTATTTTAATATTTTTCTTCAATCGATATACCAAATCTCCACTTTACGTTTCCCTCGACTAAAACTTTTCGATGTATCATGGCTTCCATGCGTGCTACATGCATCATCCCGCGACCAGAACGTTTTGTTTTGTTAGTTTAATGGAAAAAAACCAGACGGCTATCGAGGATTTAAGTTCATAATTCAGCGTTCGGCTTGTGTCTTTTCATTTTCTACGTGTATAAGGCTTATAATTTTCGCCTGTCCTGCTAAAGTACGATGTTATGTTCGAAAAATTTAGGAAAATTAAAAACAATTGAAAAAGTGGGTTTTTTTCCGTGGCACTGATATTGATCTAACATATTTAATATTTCAAGCAATAAGAGGCAATGATTCGATCGTCTTCTAACACGCCAACCCCGTTAGCTATACTGCATTTCGTCAGTTGCATTATGTAAGTGCAATTTTAACAACACGCGATGGAAAGTTCTTCGTGTAATTAGGATAATAGACATTTTACTTCGTAAAGTCTGTGAAATTAATGTTACAGAAATATCTGCGTATGCTGTCCATATTTCATGTTTGCAATCGTTTGTAAGTCCGTTTATTTAAAATTGGGAAATTTTCCGTCAAGAATGACGTTCCACGTTTTCGTTTCACGTTTTCGTTTCACATTTTTCGTTTCACGTTTTTCGTTTCACGTTTTCTTTACACATTTTTCGTTCCACGTTTTCGTTACACATTTTTCGTTTCACGTTTTCGTTACACATTTTTCGTTTCACGTTTTCGTTACACATTTTTCGTTTCACGTTTTCGTTACACATTTTTCGTTCCACGTTTTCCTTTCACATTTTTGCCGAATGACCCTTCCGTATAGACGTATTTACGTCAAAAACTCAACAATACACACATTATACTGCTCTGTCAACAATCAGTTGCTGATAAAACAATTGAATCAGGAAAACAATGTTTATAAAGCATGTCCATGCATTATATTCTATTTCGATTTTTTGTTTTGTTAATAATCATATGTTGATGACATACGCGTATTTTTACATTGCCTGGAGTCTGATACTGATTTTAAAAGACGATAAGCAATTAGCCAATGGTTTTATCCTAAGTTATTTGCAATTATGCATCGTCGTTGAACAACCAGTTCCTTGTTGCTTAGTGAAACAGATTTATTCAGAAGTTAACAGACTTTAATGGAAAAAATGTTTTAACGTTTGATGGAGTATGAAATGTGTATGGGAGTACACACACTTTCCACACGCGTTCCGTGGTATTCTTAATATCCCTAGCTGTTAAAAGTAGCTCTCACGAAGACGTTATCTTAATAGAATTTAAAGTGAGTTTGAAGATCTGCTATCTTCTGGGTTGTTACTCCATGTAGTCGCTACACAAGTCAGAAGACAGCCATCTTCAGGACGAAATTCGAAAACGTGCTCAATTTATATATTTATATTACTAATAAACACAATTGGAAGTTTTAAAATTAAATTCTAGCGCGTTTGTAACGAAATTTTGCAAATATATATATATATATATATATATATATATATATATATATATATATATATACACGTATCAGCTTCGCCATGTCTGTCTGTCCGTTCTTCTGTTCACACGTAACAATTCGAAAAATGACCAATAGCGTACTCGAGGGTAACTCGTTATATGTTGTATATAGGAGCGAAACTTTTTTGGAAGAAAGTTGCAAATAAAAATCTTAACTCGTTTTGTGCCGAGTTCACAGGTCGATTGTTTCGGTTGCAGGAGATACCTCCTTTGCCCCCCCCTGCCCCCCCCCCAATTTTACGCTATTTATAAGAGAGACCCAGAAGTTGGTTGTCTGGAATCGAGTATCTTAGAGGCCAGAATTGTTACGTTGCTCCAAAGTTATCTTTCTGTTGTACTGGTTCATTTGTTTATCAGAACTTGATTTCATAGTTTCATACAGACTTTGTGTTAATATATTACGAAATATTCAGTATAACTTTTCTCTTACCCTATTAATTTTAGGAGAAATTATTCACGAAACATCTTTTAATATATTAATTAAACAGACAACTGAAACTTTAGAAAACATTTTTTTATTTAGATCGTTTGAACTTTTTAACCCAGTAATTAAACGCAGTTTAGACTTTTGTACAGGGCATTACGCCACTAAATTCTATTGCTTGCAGTTTTAAACGCGTATTTGTTGTTTAATTTTATTTTGTAATCTAGACTCGAAATCGTCGAATGAAATTATTAAGTGTGGTACAGATTATTATTAATTATTATTAGCCGTTTGCAATAATTGTGGTGATGGTGGAATTATTTTTCGTATTGTAACTGTTTGTTAACCAAATTTCACACACTACGTCCAACGGTTCGATAGTTATCGCTAACAAATCGAAAGCCTAGTATAACTTCGTGATCCTTTGCTGTCAAGGGACTTTGGACCTTATGGAATAGTCTTTATGACTGTGTGTCTACTGCTTTAGTTTCCCACTAGTCTTGACGGGTAATTTGCCAGTAAGTTTCAATTTTGGATCACGTGGCGCTAGTGTCGCTTATATCTCGCGAGTTCGTGTATCGACCATATTTGATACTATCGATTGTGGGAAATTAAAAAGAGCGAAGTTGGTATGACTTCCAGTGTCTTGTTTTCATCAGAATCCGCGCAGGATATCGCCAATTATAACTCTAATCAACGGAGCATATATTAGGTGTTATTTAGAAGCTCGTAGTCGCTTAGCTAGTTACGAGACCGGAATGTTGCTACCGCGTTCACAAGAACTCGCTCGCTAGTGGATTCTGCCGTGGATCAGTTTAATGTACTCCACATCACCATAACAGTTTGTGATCATTTGTTTTTTGTAATTTTGGTCGTACTGAATGTTGTTGTGTTGTTAGGCCTACTCATCCGCGAGAGTAAAACAATACATTCGGCTTATGTTGATTAAGAAAACAATCCGCGTGTAGTCTGTTTACCGAATGAAACCTACGTAATGTAGTCCATGTTATTGAACATAAATAGAAGTGGCGTTTTCAAAGACGTGCTGCTGTTTTACTTGGTTATGTATGTCGATTAGTGACATCTGTTGAACAGGTGAGGAATTTCGTCATCTAAAATAAGCCGACTTCAAGGATGGCTTCCATTAGCCCCTGATACAATCCATTGTACATTCACGAAGTACTATTTTGGTACAGTCTTATCCAAAGCTGTTTCTCTACGTGATGTGTACGAAATCATTGTTTTCATGTGATATCTTTCTAATTTCTCGTAGCGTTCACTTATCGCGGATACAAATCTGTTGTATTTTATAACCTAACTAAACAGCCATGTTTATTCGTAATCCGTTTGAGTAGTTTCGGAATTGAAACGTGTAGATTCGCATGAACGACTGTCCATTGTTAACAAGTTCCAAGACAGCCTTGGTTTTGCAAATGGAGGATTTTAAATATAACAACAGAGTGTAGTTGAGCCAACTGTTGTTTTTAATGTGTGTGTGTGGACAGGAAAAGAATCGATTACTTCCTCAACAATGGATCGAGTTATTAAGACGCAGCTGTAATGGCTTCTGAAAAAAGTTTTATAGCTTCGAGGTTGCCATTAAGGCGTGCTTATCCTTTTTAAACGAGTTTCGTTGAAGAAGCAGGCAATTTGGGCAAAGAACGAGAAAGAATCAGACTTTACATCGCAGATGGTAAGAAGGAGCACACATTGGGACGCGGCCAACATTATTGCCTAATCCAAAGACCTTGGCCGTCAAGAGTAGAAGAAAGTGTTTCAAACTTTTTTTTTAAAAAAAGAGATAAGACGAAACAACAGCACATGGGACTTCTCCATCGCCAAACATGTGTTCACGAGGCCCAGAGTTCGAATTCCGGGCGTAGCTTTCTCATATCGCGAGCCAAATTGAAGGGCGTGTGTTCGAAACACAAGTTTTAATCCTGGCACCGAAATCCTTGAGACGCCATGTGTGACCATGAACGTCAATCAAGACATGAATCAAGAATGCCCCCCCCACGCCCAACCCCCTGAAGAGATCTCGCGCGTGTGTCGAGGCACTGGCATGAGTTCCGAAATGATGCAGTTGGCACGATGATCTTTTCAGATGACGGATTTAAAAGTGATTAATTAAAAGTCCCTCTGTGATTACGAAGACGATATTTATGGGAATCACCGGAGTGGATTTCGACGTAAATCATCGTGTGGTGATCAGATATTCTGCATTCGTCAGATATTGAGGATAGACTGAAGTGTAATGAGACAGAATATATGTTATTTATAGACTTTAAGGAAGCCTGTGATTGATTCAGTCACGAGGGAATTAAGTATTTACAACATTCTCATTTAATTCGGTAAGAAACTGAAATTTAATGTTTAAACGAAATCTGTAGTTGGACTCTTATACGAGAATCGCCCTGTATTTTGCTTTTCAGAGTGGTCTGAAATGTTTTTGAACTTTACTTTAGAATAATGTGGCTCGAGGAGGCTGTTGTGAACAATGTGATGAACTTTGAGGTTACGTAAAAATATAGGACTTTCTTGAATAGTTTAGCGACTAGCAGCTTTCCAAGGAGGGCCTCTAATCCATCGTAAAAAAGCCTTTATGCATATAACATTATATAGAGCTCGTCAGAATTCAGAAGTTATTTAGGGAACACTTTTTTCGATATAATAAATATTTCAAAAAATAAAGAAATTGCAGCCCGTTTACCGATAAAGTTGAACGTAACTTTCACTTATCCGATCCCGGCACTAACTGATGCAACACTAATGTTTATGGAGCGATACTTTTTTTTTAAAAAAAAAACAAAACAATGTGGCTCTTGGCCGTGAGTCATGCAATTCCAGCCGGGAACCGGGGAGTGACAGTTGCTTTTCAACTTTTATGATTGAACGCGCAATCTGTAAATTTTTACTGCGTAATGCTGTTTATGTTGCGTGGTTAGGTTTATCACTTCAGTGAATGAACTCAAGGTCAGTGAGGAATGAAAAACCACGAAAACTCTCAGCCACCCGGTCTCGTGACCG
The DNA here is from genome assembly GCF_000696155.1 of Zootermopsis nevadensis. The sequence goes on along the minus strand of NW_019060376.1, from coordinate 874,939 downwards.
AGATTTGAACGAGGGACCTCCCGAATGCGAATCAGGAGTGTTAACCACTCGTTGAGTCCGGTCAACTGGTTTTCATTACCTCAAAACCAGTTTCTCACGCGCCCTGATGACGGAGGCAGCAAACACCTCCGAAACGTCTGTAAACTTCTACCAGAAGACGCCGTGAGACCCTGAAGAATGAGTGTCCATGAATTGAAATGGAGGACAGAGTTAGGAATGATCAGACACATTTCGACCACGACGTCGAAAAGAATGCCTCGTCACAAAGCCACTGTAACTAAACGGTGGCACTGAAGAACTGAGGCCATCAGACCATTGTATTTCTCCAGCCGTGACCTTTCCTATCTTGATCATAATTTCTTGTTGGCAAACAGTCATGACCTTACTCAATATAATTATGATTTATCCAAGGCTCGAAACAAGGAAACAAAGAGAAATCTATCTCAGCTACAGTTTATTAATCAACGAGTATAAAACTGGTCGGAGTGTCTTCCGTATCCTTGGTTCCAGTTTAAAGTTTCCGTATAATTTTTTTTTTCCCCACATTAAAAAGTTTTTAACCACAAAGTTTGTCTTCCTGAGTAAGACGCGAGTACGTGACTGTGACATCGCGTGTAATTTTCATCAGGAAACAACTCTTAAATCGGGGTAAGAAGCTACGATATCATCAGGCGTGTCCAGGGTAGAGGTAAAATCTCTTAGTACCGGAAACTCGAGAGAACCAGCCGACATTTTTTTTTTTTTACGATTCAGACAGGTTTTGTGTTTTTAACATAATGCACGTTATCCCATGAGTTTGCGATCGAAATCAGAGGTCACACTTCAAGAAGGAAGTTTACGTCGCTGTGTGTTCAGAAGCCGCGTGTTAATTAGTCTCAAGTTAACTTTCTGGACAATCCGGTTTAATATTATTTCGTATTCTTTGGCCGAAACACTTATTATCCGATATTCCTGGACGGAGGTCTAGCTGTTAGAACGCTGGCCTTGTAATCCTGGGGGGGGTCTCGGGTTCGATTCCCGGCGGTGCCCGAATTTATAACTTGTGTTGGGCAAGGCCGTGGTCTAGGCAACACGGAGTTTTCCTCCGTGGCATCCCAACAATTACTCCATTCACACACAGAAGAAGGCAATGGCCAACCACTTCTGGATCATCTGCCAAGAACGTATATGAACAGGTCCCAGTCCGAGAAAAGGATGGAAAGATCCTGTTCATATGGACCTGTCGTCAGACAGAACACTAAATAAATAAAATAAAGTATAGTGATAATTTCGAACAGAAGAAACAAATTTGCATCCAGACTTTCTTCATTTACTCTCCGTTCACGCAATTTTACATTGGTTTTCGCTGTGTGTTGTTGGAGCCAGAGAAATTCTCTGATAAAGTCATCTTTCCTCGTCCTTTGTGGACACGGAGAGCAGCAATGCATTGCGTTAATATGCAGCCAGCCTCGTCTCCATGTCTGGGGTTCATTTGTTCTTTCTCAGTCGCCGTCCGAGGGGAGGGGGTACACGAGGTTTACTGGCTCAGTGTTCAGTGACGGACTTGCACCACAGCAAACAATTTCTGATCTCAAAGATGGCGGTCTTCTGGGATATTACGTTTTTAAACTTCTTTTGAGCGTGCGTGTGCTACATTGGTTCATCCTTCGTTGTTATAAAACCCGAATTGTTAATGAAAATTATAAAAGAAAAGATATTTTCAAACATGGATTCCACTATATACAAGAGGCTCGCCGAGAATTGGCCATATCTCTACATACACATCGAGCATGTACGCATGCCCAGCGCCATGATGGAAAACCAGCTTTATGCGCAGAAGCGTCTGTTGTGTACCACGGCGCAGGGCGTGTGATTTCGCGGCCATTTATAGAAGTAAAGAAACTTTATGCATAACTCGTTGATATATTTCGACGGCCGTGGGCTTTCGTCCTTTCCGATTAACTTCCGATACTTTTTTGGGGTGTGAATTTTTACCAGATGTCAATCAGAACGTATTAATTTTTGGAGCAACATCCGATATATATGTGATAACCTAAAAATACTTTGAAACTCCCAAAACAAACTTCAAATTACATCTGAAATGTTACTCTTTGGTTAAATCTGCTGTAATGTTGTTTATGTTGAACAGAGCTCCTTGGGAGGCAACTGTCTCGTTTGGTTAATGTGAATCAAAACTAAATTCAACCAAAGACTTTTAGTGGACACGCCCAATACAAAATTTAATAGAAATCTGTTGAGTATAGTTTCGCTGATGAACGAGCAATGTAAATTCAGGAGAAAAAAAACTCCAATCAAGGACATGTAGAACGCATGAAGAAAACAAGTAATGCATACGAAGATTTTAGACAATTCTAGACAATAGATGGGAGGATAATATTAAAACAAATCTTCAAGAATATGTGAAGGTTTATTGGATTAAACTGCCTGTTGATGTGGATTAATGGCGGGCTGTTGTGAACATGGTAATGAACATTCAGATTCCATAAAATATACCACCTGAGCGATTTCGCTTTGCAAGGTTGGCACTTCTCTGTGCCAAGTGTTTCTCAACATGAGAGTATTTCAATTCGTTGAAACAAAAGCTGTACGTGATTTTCTGGGTCAGAAGGGGCGTCGGTGAATTTAAATCTGAAGTAAAGTGTCGAAAAACGTTAAGGTAACATTTGACCGCTTCAAGAAAGCGTATGTAGGGCGTGGGTGTAAGCCGTCATTCATTCTTAACTGTGGGAATAGTTCCCCGTGTGGACTACAGAGGCCACTGCGTGCTTCTGTCGACAGATATCAGCAATACCAAAATCAAATTATTTTTATTTGAAAAGTGGGTTTTAAAAATGCCCGTTTACTTTGTCGCGTTTATCGTTATCCCCTTTATAAGTACTTCCAAAACCTGCCTAATAAAAGCAGCACTTGTTAAAAGACAATTTTCTCACCCGTTGTCATGACTGAAAACATTTTGTTAAGAGTTTCGCAAAACACACGTACACATAAGGTTCAGATTCGTACGTCAGTATCATTCACCAAGCTGCATTTTATCCTGTAAAGTGTCTTTGAGGACTATCGCACGTCACGACATCCACATCCATTTCGTCGTCCCCAAAGTCTAAACGGTAGTACCAACACAAAGTTATCAAATCGATCATCATTTACACAGTCGATACTTCATAGGTCGACGCATTGCATCATCCGTTCTATTCCTCTGAACAGTAGCGGAGTGATTTCTTAAAATAGTAATAATATTATTTTCCTGCGTAAATTTTGAGAAATACTCAGGTGAGCAGAATCACCAGTTGATCAAGAATCAATATTTCCGTCTCCTTCCAGATTTTCATGGATGGAGCCTGGGTTATATACCCAGTAATTCGGCGGCTCGTCGTTTGCAAATCTGACCTCATCGCTTCCAGAAGGATCCGCGTAAGAAAAGAAGCGTTCTCTACGCGGTCCGTCTCTATTTTCCGTCGATCGGGAAAACGCGTGCTTTTGCGTCGAGTCAGAAAATCGGAAAAAGAACACAGAAGTGCTCAGATAAGAAGTTCGACTCGTACACTTTTCTTATCTGCACAATTCGACCTTCGGATCGACGTAGCCTCTGGCGGGATTTCCGCTTTGTTCCACTTAGGAAAGGCTTCTTTATTATTAAGGCAGATTCATACATCCCACAGACAGACTTTTCATCGGGATGACAGGACGAGTACCGCTCGTCATAACCCCTTGATACTCCGCAGACAGGAAAGCATGTCTTCCGCTCTCAGGACAGCCAACTGCTGAAAACAGGTTCTTAACAGACGCGTATTTTTTTTCAATCTTTGCCATTCGTGCTGTATGTCCCGCCCATCTCATCCCCACAGAGTTTTTTTATGAATATCTTAATAATATTTCAGGAAATGTACAAATTATGAACATCTTCATTGTGAATTTTCTGGAGGTTTTGGAAAAAAAATCATGGAAATCTTCAGGGACTACCAGAATATTGAACAGTAACGTTTGGTCCTTTGACAGGGGGTCCAAGGCCTCCGTTCGTTATCTCTCATTCTTATTGACTGTAATTAAACACACAAAAACAATTGTTCTGTGAGTCAACACAACGGATCCATTATCAATAGTATACTAGTTATATAATCGTACCGTCAGCCTAAAAATAGTTTAATCGTAAGCAACGCTGATTAGTCAACCTCTGACTCTGTTATCAGAAGACGTTCTCAAGTTCTGTTGCGTCCAAGAGAATTTCTGTAAACTTTGATGATGCCAGAAAACTTTTCTTTTACGTGAAGATCGTCTTTCGGTTTGAAGGGACTGTAAAATATCGGACGTTGTTCGAGCCATACAACTTCTGAATGCAGGGCAATTTTGTATAATCACTAGGTACGGTGGCGCTGTGCTCCAAACTTGTAAGGGATATTTCTTTTTGACGTAAAACGTAAACGTCGTGTTTACTCGGAATTGTTGTTACCTATAAAACATTACATTACATTCATCTACCACAGACCAACCGCCACGGTGGTCTAGCGGTTAGAACGCTGGCCTTGTAATCCTGGGACCTCGGGTTCGACTCCCGGCGGTGCCCGAATTTATAACTTGTGTTGGGCAAGGCCGTGGTCTAGGCAACACGGAGTTTTCCTCCGTGGCATCCCAACAATTACTCCATTCACACACATTAAATAAGCAATGTCTTAATCAAACTTATCTCAATTGTAAAGCATGTATAAAGGAAATATTTAGAATAAAGCCAATATATAAACTTCCTTTCCGTATAGACGTATTTACGTCAAATTCTCCGGAACCTTGGTTCCACTGACAACTTTTTTAAAGCAGATACATATTATCGATTGACGATCGACGTGCGTCATGTGTTCGTTGGTATTGTCCGATTTTAAACCAAAAAACTGTAACCTGTCGATAAATTTCAGTAAAAGACTCCAAGGTCAAATTTCATGAAAATCCGTTTAGCGGGTTTCGAGTTGTTGAATGCGGACAGACGCAGATATTTTATTTTATTTTATTTTTTATTTTTTTTTTTGCGAACGCGCCAGAGGCAAATACTGGAAGTGTCCAGATCGACATCTGCCATTCGTTACTTCTGAAACGACGTGGAGTGTTTGTGGAGGTCCACACGACCGCAGATGTTAAGCCGGTTACGTCATCGCGCCTTTTGGAATCGACTAATCGTCACGACGACGTGAGGAACCACTGACATAATCTCGACATTAATAACTATTACTCTTAAAAAATTATGTTCCTATGATCATAAGAATCGTCGCCATTTATATAGTTCAACGTCGCTGTGAATAGATTATTTGGTTTCGAATGACGGAATGATTAGTGAAAAATGAATTTGAAAACACGTGACTGAATTGAATGTCTCTCCCGGAATTCCCCAGGGGGACTGAGGAAATCCACGTCACGTTGTTATTATTCCACTTATTAACCATTCTACAGGGTATTTAATTCTATGAGACAAACCTCGCCCCTAGGGTACTTAGTACAGCAACTATTTCTGAATTAATAATAATAATATTATTATTATTATTATCCATGCAAAATATTGATCGTCAGAGTAGACGAAAAATATTTCTTCTGCAGACAACGAAGACGAGGGAAATTCAGAAAAATAAGGTCAACATTGGGATATTTTACTTTAATGATTGGCAACACTGCTGAAGCCTTGTAACACTAGCTCAAGGTCAGACTGTCATTCTGCGAGTGTGGTTCAGCTGTAATCCATTTATGTATGTGTTCTGTCCATACTTGGCAGTCAAATGTCGGACTGTAAGTTATCAGCGCGATTCGTGCAGAAGATTTTAAATCCAGGCCAATTATAACTAAAGGAATATTCATTACAAAGACGGTAAAGCAGCTCACTGCTTACCTAACCGCGTTGCGATAAGTCTCCTAATACATGACCGAAATATATAAACTGAAATGTACGTATATCGATCGCTTCATGAACTCAGGCGTGCCTCGAATTAATTTTGGTGTGTCCGCCCACAACTGAAGTCCCGTTGGGTCACGCCAGATTTTAAAGGAACACGACCTGGGCGTAGGTTACCAAAGGCACTACAGTCTTTCTTGAAAACTTAATAGTTACTCGTATGGAAGTAGGAAGATTACATTTTATGAACTGAATATTTTCCGAACAGAATCCCAGAGACATTCTTTCCACAGGATAAATTCCACTGTCACCTGTAACTACACAGAAGTAGACAAATGAGCGAGGCATTTGCCGTCTGCCGAGAACGTAATTAGTTGGCAGGGAGCGGCGATAATCCCCTTTCAACAAATGGAAATGAAATTTTAAAACAATTTCCACGCCCAATAAATAAATGTCTGTGGACAAAGGACTTTTAAAAGCAACGTAAGAATGTTGCCGGTGCCAACATGATCCTTGAGACTAATGCGTCGAACCTCTTATTTTCATTATAATCACGTGATTTATACCTATCGATCTGTTAGCGAGAGTCACGAATCGAGATTTAAGTTCCTATGGACAGTGAGACTTCGTTTGAAACCACGCGAGCCCAACTTTCAGGGATAGAGCGAGGTTTTGTGAACAATAATTCTTTACCAAGATCAATTGCTTGTTGTTTAAGTTAATATTTGCTGTCATAAAGAGAATCTTATCAATCCCATAAATATATTCTGTGGGAGAAATACAGAGTTTTATATTATTTAGTGTTCTGTCTGACGACAGGTCCATATGAACAGGATCCTTCCATCCTTTTCTCGGACTGGGACCTGTTCATATACGTTCTTGGCAGATGATCCAGAAGTGGTTTGCCATTGCCTTCTTCTGTGTGTGAATGGAGTAATTGAAACCGGGGAAGTCCCCGGAGGAAAACTCCGTGTTGCCTAGACCACGGCCTTGCTCAACACAAGTTATAAATTCGGGCACCGCCGGGAATCGAACCCGAGACCCTAGGATTACAAGGCCAGCGTTCTAACCGCTAGACCACCGTGGCTCTTAGTGTACAGAATGGTAATAAAAATGTTTACTTTTTTTATAACATGCATTCACCGGGCCTGCGTTAAAGTAGCAGAACAGATGACAATCAGCTGGGTTTGTTTGGCGTGACGAGGAGGGCAGGGAAGCCGCGTGGTCCTGCGCAGAACAATATCCTGGTGGAGGGCAGCAAAATACTCCCGTTCATGGGCTGTACCCATCCACGAATTGGCCCAGCATTTGCAGATGTTCACGGGGAAAAAATATTAAAATGGTAGAACGAAACGTGTGGGAGAGTGAAGTGGTTGAAGGATTCAGAACTCGAAGACCTTGAGAATGCTTTGGTTATGGCGGGAGAGTATTTAACCCACCACAAACCACTTTCATGCGTTTTAATCGAAGGAAGTGTCATTTTCAGTCGACTCTCGTCTGGTACGATGGTCGAGACCACGTGATATTCAACCTGGGGGTACGCGAAGACATCTTAGGGGGTACGTGAAATTTAAAAAAATATTATTTTATGATAAACACTGAATAATCAGTAATTTAATTTATTTAATTTATTTTAGATGTAGATTATATACTATGTATAACTTGAATTATACACTAACAACTTTGAGGGGTACAAAGTTGAAGAGAAATTATATCTGGGGGCACGCGAACAACAAAGGTTGAATACCACTGGTCCAGAACAGGGTCCTTTAATGCGTTTAACCCCAACAGAAACAGAATATTAAGGTCTTCATCGGTTCACGGAGGTACCTCGGTGCCCGCGGGCACATGGTTGCCGACCCCTGGTCTAGAATGCTGGTACCTTTACCTGGTGTCCGTTGTATGTCTTCATGGAGGATGGGGGTGGTTTATCTACTTTCCTCTAATTCATTTATTATCAGGGCAAGAGTGCTCTCAGAAACTTTTTTCGAACAAATTGTTGGATATTTACTTTTTGAATGAATAACGAATCAATTTAGGCGCTTGAAATTGACAATTGACGTCTGTCGAGTCTCCCTGGTCTTATTTTAGGACGTTATTTTGGGGGAATAATCGGTGTTGAATGTTAATTAAGGCGGTACGTAAAAGTTTCGACGTTATATAGATCGACCTACATAAAATACGTCGTTAAATAAATATGAATAGTACATATATTTACAATTGTGCTTTGAAGAGCTGAAAACAGGATATTTATTGAAGTTTTGAAGAGAAATCCCACACCACGCCTGTGTAAATCGGTTTTACTGACAATTTCCTTTCAGTTAGCTCAAGTCATGCAGTGGAACCAGGCTTGCCAACCTCGCTTATAGTGTTTAAAAATGCTACCAACTGAAAAATCTCAGACAGGTTCCCATTGCTCTGTAGTGTCTTTACGATCTTTTGATTTGTGGACTCTTACGTGTCTGTCTGTTATGGTCAGGGGTTCATTGTTGGAAAACTTTTCTGCAAGAATGGAAACGGAGGTACGGTTTCGAAACCGTGGGACCCCGAGACCATTGTTGGGGCGTATTGTTACATTAACGCAAACAGATGTCACCGGCTCGTAACAATAAACCTGCTTTCCATTGTTGCATTTGTCATTCGTTTCGAGTAATAAGAGTAGCACAGTTCCTCTGAGACATTTTTGTCCACGAACTAATCTGATGACGTCACGGCCAATACTGTGTAATGAAGAACCCCTTTATATTAGTAGAGGTTGACCGAGAGTCAGTGGTCGTAGCGCGGGGTTTACTCCTAGACTGAGTCATGTTCTTCAATAGTTCCCGTGTCCTTGCAACTGACTGCTAAAAACAAGCGACGAAGGCGGCGATTGGATACCTTCAGCGATGTCAGGTGCTGGCTGGTCTGCACATGCGTCGGGAAGTTGCCCTCCGCGGATGTGAAGGTTTTGAAAGGGCGGACAGACAAAATAACGCCCTTGAGCTGCTTGGCGATACACGCTTCGAATCTCGATCTCGATATCGATTGTACGAAGCGTTGGCTACCCGGTGCATGGGGCCTGCAGTCTTTGTTACCAACATAGTTAATAAATTACCACGAATTTCAATAAATTCCCCCCCTTCCCTCCTCGATGTCTTGCGGGAAAATGAAGTGTGGATGTGGCTCCGAATTCCGAACCCCTCGACTATGCCCCACAACACCTTCTAATGACCTACAGAAATCGTCTGGGCATTGGGCCCAAAATTGAGCCGGTTTAATCCACTTGACACCTTCACACAATTTTAAAAATAAATCATCCTGTCATCTATGTCCAGGTCTCACAAACTGTCTTCTTCCTTTCAAGTTTTGAAGCTAAACTTTTGCACTATTTTTTTAAACCTCGTCACGCCCCGTCCATCACAACTTTAATTTTATGACGTGTCATGGCTGTGGCGGGGAAGGGAGGGGAGGGGAGGGGCTCGGAACGTCCTGCCAGCCGGCCGGCCGCTGGCAGGCAGACCCGCTGTCTCGCGGTATCGTGACCTACCTTCTGCTCGTTCAGTCGTTGTTTGACAGCCGTGCTGGGATCAGTTCGAGTGCAACTAGTAAGCTCTCCACCGTGTAATTTCGTGAGTACCACAAAGAATCTGCTTTTTGATTTGCCATAAGGTTTCGACACTGAACAACGAACGTGGTCCATTCACAGTGTTTTTTTTTTTTATATTTGTGTTTCGTTGTGGCTTGGTAAATAATTCAGAACATCACAGTGACGTCATATCACAGTTTCTGACGGAGCGGGCCCCACGTATATATTTTTTTTCTTCAAATGCGTCACCGAACTGATTCTGATGTTCAGAGACCTCACGCAGTTCTTTCTTGAAAATTACAGCTCATTACAACATCGGAAAGGAAATTTATTTCTGTTTTTGTAAACATTTTACCAACTCGAAACCCGTCCACGAACCGCTTTAGAGAAAAGTCGATAAATCTCAATTTGAGTTTCATCTAAAGTAGCCGTTATAATGTACTGACACGAACAGGAAATATATTCACTCGACAAAACATTTACGAGACTTCTATACCATATATGAACGAAGTAATGTAACGTTAAGTCCTTTCAGATATAAAACACGCAAACCGACAAACGACCTCATTAAAAAAACACCTTGCTTGGTGACTAATGAAGTTAATTATAGGCAACGTTCCTAAGAACGTTTTCTAACTTGCCTTGGTACTGGGAAAAAAGTCAGAATCTACATATAATCCTTGAGGGTGGAGACAGCAGTTCCTCCGAAACATTGGTATATATTAAACGATGCAGTAACCAAGAGAAGTATAACAGCTTGTGTGTTGTCTGCATGAGGTCGTTTTCTGTGTTTTATATCCGAACTACTCGGAGAAACTACCACAGATGACCCAGAACCAGGTCGGGCTGGCGTAGTCCTGTGGCATTTGCCAGGAGGTGATAGCTACTGTTTATCGGAACTACATTGTCGCCAGATGCTAGCGGATAGGTCGCTGCGCGCGCATGCTGAGACCCACTACTAACTTTCTCAAAAACATTTCCTCGCTGACTGCTTATTGTGGTCGGGCGTTGCCAAATTTGCTTCCAAATCGTTCAGGATGTATTTACATTGGTGGTTACGAAATGGAAGGGGAGAATTTAAGGTTTTCTTACCCTCAGGGATGAATAATAACTGTATAATGGTATGTCATCAGTAACGTGGCACAGGGAAATGTCGAATTGGAGCGAAAACAGAATTAAAAAAACCCCAGCGAAGATGATGTGTCAGAAAGAACGATAAAGCAAGTCGAGGTCGAAAGTTTTGATAAGAATAAAATTATTTTGACAGTGGCGGCTCGTTACGTGGGAAAAAAATTAATAATGCTTGTTATAATAAACATAAAAAAGACGTGATAATTCTGGTTTAACATAGCATTTTTCACTGTGAGCGTGAGGAAGGTGCTTGTTAAAGCACGAGATACCAAGGACTCACGCTGTTGGCAATTAAGATGGCGCGACGCGAAGAGAATTTGGAGAACCACGAAAATTTTTGTGAAGCACCTTGGAATTCAAGGGGCGATGGTTACTATCTGTGACTTAAGTTGGGCCAAATTTATGTTTTCTATACAAGGCAAATGGTACAAATTGGTACTTCAAGGAGTAAGCGGTTATGAAAAATTGCGGTGACTGGTGTCTGCCCAGAAGTGTCGTGGCTCTGGACAGGGAGACTTATCAATGGATGGCACAGTGCTCAATTATCCTGAGAAATCTTCTCTAAAGAAACAATGTCCGTCACACTAGACTGAAAAGTTTGGCACTAATTTGGCTTAGTTGGTCTGCCCACAAGAAATCTGGCAGATCGGATGGTGACGACATTTCAACGACGGAAAAAGTCTTGTGTGACTTAACTTGGAAAAGTAAAACCGCCATAAAGAACGCACAAGATGAGCTTCTTAATGTTCCAGTTATATCTTTGCCTCTCTGTGTGTCCGTAATTGTACGGAATTAGCGTGGACCAAGAAATTTAATTAGAACGAAATGTTTGAGGGGACATTTAGAGACCATAACTCGAAGAATTAGTGTCGGAAGGTAATTCGCAAATATGAGAAGTTCAAGAAGGATGATGTAAGCACGTGGAGAAGATTGTAAATCGTACATTTTCGATAGAAAGAGCATCATTTTAATATATTTTAAATATTAAATGTTAATTATAGTAATAATATTTTAATATTTAATAAAATATTTTATTGTGATTAGACGGTTAAAATTAAACAATAAGTAATTAATTAGTTTGGAGGTTAGTAAGTACAAAAAACTTCCAACTCATATTTGGATTCATGGGATGAAAAGTCAGGATGGGTTCCAGTGACGTAAGTGAAATTGTTTGTCAGTAAATTTCTCAAGTTGTTTTGTTTCTTATGTTATCGACAAGACAGTGTGGAAAGTTCCATTTACGACATTTGAAAGTCTGCACTCTTGTCATTTCTTACATATTTACCTCGGACAATGTAACGCACATTGTAATGTTATTCTGTATCCGACAGGCTTTGCTTATTCAGTTCAAGTGTTTGCGTTTGTTGACTGTTAACCGACATAACTGTAAGTGCCTGATGTTTTCAGGTCAGTCATTACATCCGGCGTTGCGTGCGCCATGACAGTTTCGACAAGACTGTGCTTGTGTGGAGCTGTCATTGAGACTACCATCGCTTCGAAGGGCTCTGAATTTAAGTGGGAGGTCGGATAACAAAAACACGTATTTCTGTGCTCTATTCGTATGCCTTCTTGAAAATGACGATCGCTACGGACGTCAAATTGTTTTGTTAAATATTTTGCCGTATCTAAAATGTTTCGTATCAGAATTACACGGCTTAACGCGAATAATTGAAGGGCCAACGTGAAGCATTGTTTCTGTTAAAGACGTCAATGTGAAATGTTCGTATTGTCAGTCATTTTTAGAGGTTGTCTAGATTCTACCAACACCTCCCAATGTCTGCGCCTAAATATTTCAGCGACCTTGAAGCTCTTAACTTTAGAATGTGTGGAAGATTACAACACAACTTTTAGACTCAACATTTTTAAAATAGAAAGCTGACAAAACCGAGACGCTGCTTTATTAATAAACACAAAGCACAATACGTTCATCGGATTTCCTTACCCCGTAATCTGATTGTCTGAGGCTCTCCCTGAAGATGGAGGCAGTAATCTTTTACGAAACATCGGTCTACGTCCAAACGATTACACGGCGTAACAGAGTAGATCCTTGAATCCTGCAAAGGCCAGTTAATCAAATTCGCCACATCCTGTTCGTATTCTGTAATGGAAATGCCGACTGGACTGATAATGAGGACCTGTTAGTTTGTACTTGTAAAAATAATGTACATGCAGACAATAACTACCTCATAATGGCCAGGAAATACGACAGGAACTCTGTGGTACTCGTCACTAACGCTAAAACCGGTCTCGCGTGACTCAAGACTCCGCCGGACTCCACCGTAGGCGACACCATTTTATTCAGTTCCTACCTCAAAGAGAACGAAACTTATAAATGTGACCAGAATGTGCAGGTGTCGAATTTTGAAGCAGATGGTACGCGGTTAACACTGTTTCTCAAAGGGTTGAAGTCGGATTTCTGGATTCTTCCTTCGCACTGTGAACGGAAGCCAGACTCTGACAGCTGACAGCCACCTGCTGTCAGATGAGAGACACTACTCGCAGGACAGAGAATGGCGGAACACGTTCGACATACGGATTCAGCATCGTAGAAAAATTAACATCATCCACAGAAAGTTATGAAAACACTTGAAGACCGAAATACGTGAAATTCTAACGTAGTTCCACTGCAGATCTCTTGCCCTCAGAGTAGAACACGTAGATGATATTTGAGAACATATGGACCTAACAGGGATTAAGCGACACGAGGGCGGAGAGAATTTCGCAATTACGAATTTCATAACTCGTGATTTTATTTATTTATTTATTTAGTGTTCTGTCTGTCGACAGGTCCATATGAACAGGATCCTTCCATCCTTTTCTCGGACTGGGACCTGTTCATATACGTTCTTGGCAGATGATCCAGAAGTGGTTTGCCATTGCCTTCTTCTGGGTGTGAATGGAGTAATTGTTGGGATGCCACGGCGGAAAACTCCGTGTTGCCTAGACCCCGGCCTTGCCCAACACAAGTTATAAATTCGGGCACCGCCGGGAATCGAACCCGAGACCCCCCCCCAGGATTACAAGGCCCGCGTTCTAACCGCTAGACCACCTCATCTTATTATTATTTAGTGTTCTGTCTGACGACAGATCCATATGAACAGGCTCCTTCCATCCTTTTCTCGGACTGGGACCTGTTCATATACGTTCTTGGCAGATGATCCAGAAGTGGTTTGCCATTGCCTTCTTCTGGGTGTGAATGGAGTAATTGTTGGGATGCCACGGCGGAAAACTCCGTGTTGCCTAGACCCCGGCCTTGCCCAACACAAGTTATAAATTCGGGCACCGCCGGGAATCGAACCCGAGACCCCCCCCCAGGATTACAAGGCCAGCGTTCTAACATATTGACCCCCCGAAGATGGTAACGTGTTTGCCGAAACGTCTAATAACGTCCCCGAAAGTCGATGTTGTGCAGTCTGGCTCCGTAAAAGACGTTTTATTGACGATCAAGGTATCCTGAGAAAGACCTCGTTGAAGTGAAGTTGGTTTAAGTCCGGTTCACGGAGTGGCAGTGAAAGCTTCGCTTTGTATTTTGCTCTCTGTGACGAAATGCACAGAGAATTACCGAGGAGTAACTCGCGAAAGTAATTACACGCGAAGAGGGAATTGTTTCCCTGATTAGTAATAAATGCTCAGCAGTTTCATTTATGCTATCGAAGTGACATCTATGGAGCGAGCAGTAAGGCGTCTGTTTTGCATTAGAATGTAACTTCCGGTTAGATCATCGACAGTATAAACAACTTTCCAAATTATTTGAATTTGTTTGTAAAGTTCGCGTATTTGGGAACGGCGGTGAGAAATCAGGATTTAATTTACGAGAAAATTAAGAACAAGATTAAATTCGGACTTGTATTCAGACGTACCCGGTTCAAACACTGGCCTCTCTAATGGAAATTTTAGTACTGGCGCGGTTAAGTGGCCATTCGAGCGGACGGACAGAGTACCCGTGGCCGCGGCTTCCTGTACGTAATTAGCGACCGTGTGAGATCACGTGATTTCCAGTGTTGGAGGGAGGACTCCACGGTAGTTCCGAGTCTACGGTTCCAGATGTCTCTCATGTTACCTACCAGTGATTCGAGTTCAGTTAACACTTTCCGTGCTATGCACGACAAATCTCGCTTACAGGCACTCACTTGTCTCTCCTGCCCTCGTTTGTTTCGTGTCAGTGAAAGAGACATGTCCCTTTAGCAAGTAGAGTCTGGATATTCCTGGATTTTCGACGTCAAAAATCAAAGGATAATTTTTATAAAATAGTTTTATGTAATGAAATATAGAAGTTTCTGGTTAATTAAAATAATAATTCAGTGTAGAACGAGTTTGCGTTAATTTATATTATTTTTGAGATGATAAAGTTGCGTCATATTGTGATAAATATATATTTGTTTAAATCTTGTCAGTCTAATCACAATAAAATTCCTATTAAATATTAAAATATTACTATAATTAACATTTAAATATTTAAAATATATTAAA